>JBCAUG010248460.1:0-18448 GCA_038406175.1 Haplosyllis leylae
AAGGCTCTGTCCTGTTTTTTGTCTGTGTGTATGTGTATGTTGATATGGGTGTGTGTGACTCCACTTGTTCCTGAGATTAGGAGGGGGGTATGCAGTATGTAGTGAAGACCCTCTCCTTTCTCGTGTATGTGTGTATGTGTATGTTCATATGGGTGTGTGTAACTTCACTTGTCCCTGAGTATCGGAGGAGGAATGCAGGTGTTAGTGAAGACCCTCTCCTATATTGCGAGTATTAACATATGTTGATATGGGTATGTGTGTGACTGTGTGTCAGTTCAATTCGATTTGATTTCGTGAGGGGGTATCGAGTATTTAGTGAACACCCTCTGTTATGTTTTGTGTTGAAAAATTAGTAATAATATTAATATTGTTATTGCGCATGTTCTGTTTCATTTATGTAATTTCTTTATTTAATTATGTTTGTGTGGGTTCATAATTATTTCTTCATTTGGTTCTGAGTACCCGACGAGGAATGCAGTAATTAGTCGAGACTCAAATCGGACGTGAATGTAAGTGTCCGAGGTGAGAGGGATATGAGTATGCGAGGAGGAATGCAGTGGACTTGGAGTGTTTGTCTGTTATATAATTTATTAAGATATTACAATATTAAATTTTTAATTACAATTTTACCTCCATTACTGGAGAGAGAAATATTTAGGAGTCGCTCTGAAGTGTTTATTATGTATATTTCTTTACGATGTTGACATCGTTACCAATTTAACGTGGGAGGAAGGCATGAAGTACCAAGTATAATGTACGATGTCCTCTGGATTGTTTTTAACATTAACGATGCTAACTTCGTAAGGAATTATGTACGTAATTCACAATGCGCAATAATTCATTACGAAGTTAGGATCGTTATTAATGTGGGTAACAGCAGAATGCAAAGTAAAATATAACACACACGATGACATACTCATTGTTTTTAACAGTTACGAGGTGCAATTCGTAATGAACAAGTACCGCCTGTTCTCGTTACATTTTTTTTACGAGGTCCATATCGTAAGAAATATTGTCAACCGGCTTCTTTACGAGCCCAACATCGTAAGCAATCTTTGGTACGCAGTAGACCTTCACTCCTAATTTTCTTAAAAAATAGGAGTGGACACTCACTCCTTTGCAGTCCTCAATGACCTTTGCATATTAAAGAATATTTATGACTAGACTTACTTGATTTCAAGCTTCTTTTGAATTGATAAAATTGAGAAAAAGAATTTCCTGTGAAAAGTTTTAGAAGTTCAAATCCAAGATGGCTGCTGACTGACCTAGTTACCTGGTTTAGTGGACTGAGTTGCTGCTATGCAAATGAGGGCAGCAAAGTGTGTACAAGTTCGCCATCATAAAGAATTTTTAATAAAATATCAGGAAGATATCAGAATCGGAATAAATATTAACATTTATGATGGGCCATCGTAAGTGTTTTTTAGGCTAAACACTACCGACTTTCCCCTCACCTAACAGTCAAGATGCTCATATCATAATGAATATTGAAGAGTTTCCTTTCCGATGTTCCTATCTGTATTTTTTTTAACATGTCCGATATCATATCATAAGTGTTCGCAACAGAAACAGAAACGTTAACATTAACGTTAATGCACATTTTGACGAGCCACGAAAAAAGTGATTATATAATTACCAAATTCTTCACTCAAATGATTGCACATACATATATTGCAACTTCAGGTCACATAGATGGTCCAAACTGAAACTGCACAAAATATATCACGTTCTGAAAGTGGCATGGAGCAATGTGAGGTGATACTCGAGAGTCCTACACATCACAACTGTCCAACGCACTGACACTTATCCAATAAAACTTTGTTTACCCAGGTCATCGGACCTGCAAATAAGGAAATATATTCGTTCTGGGGCAAGCGAATTCCCTCTCTGGGATTTCAGAAAACAACCTTTTTCATTTTGTAACTCGACACAGTGTTTGGGTAGGTGTCCAGAAAAAGCGAAAATAAATTGCACCTGGCAGTGTCGTGTCAACACCCGGAAGGAAAAATATACTCTGGAAATCTCTGTACGGGGAAGCACGGATAGTATTCAGTATGGTATGCGGACCCTAGTGCTTGGCAGCAGTTGTATGACCTGATGACTAATAATAGAATATCAATAGGAAAAATGGCAACTTGAATTTTTTCACTATTTCAAGTCTAATACAAATCTATCAGCTAATATTTGGTAATTAAAAAATTTTGACATATTTTTTCAACAGAGACCAGTATATTTTGTTGTTGGGTATTTAGCCAATGATTCAATATTCCTCATGCTTCCACATGCATGCTGACATGTGGTCCAATATGGACTATGGGTCAACAAACAAATGGAAGCAAGAGGAATATTGATACATTTGTATTAGACTTGAAATAGTGAAAAAATTCAAGGTGCTATTTTTCCTATTGATAATCTATTATTGGTCATGAAGGAAGAAGAAATTGCCTGGCACCTTGGTCGGCATGCACATCTGAATACGACCTGTGGGGAGGTGCTAATGTTAAAAGAGACTACAGATATGACTTTCAGACAAGCGCAATCTAAAATAAACCGAAGTGGTGCGGAAGTGATATCTTACTTTACATGTTTTCTGATAAAAGAATATTTTGCCTGTAATTTTCAAGTCTAACATCTCCAAACCAAGAACAATTGCTTATCAAAAAGATAATCACACCCGACACATACGTCTGTCCTAATATTTTTGCAGAAATTATTTTCAAATTAACTCAGAACTATCAACTATCATTGGAGTTTAACTTCAATAAATCAATCCACTATTCATTTGACAAAACACTCAACAGGCGTCTATCACTATTGCCCAACAAGCTCTGAAGAGATCTACAATCAAAAAATGAAATTGCGTAGGAAATTCGTTTTCTTTTTTCCAAATCATCTGTAGATATTGTGACTAAGTTGAGCTCAAATAATAAAGTTGAGGATCATTGGCTTGAATTTTGTTTTGTGCTCAATATACTCATTTATTCTTATCTATTACTAATTTGTTTTATTTTATGATTCCAGTAAAACAAACATTCATTTTGATGTGAAAAACAACAGCATTTAGTCTGTTCGATTTGGATCATAAACAGCATTTTATAAACTTAAATCGGATAGGATGATATCTTACGACACTGTGAATCCGTAGAACTTCTTGTCGGGACAAGGGAGATGAATGTCTTTCCAATAAGAGAATATTATTAGTTGTACTGAAGAAGTTTAACCTCCTCGAACCAAGGATAATTTAATAGCGAGCACGATAATCACACCAGACACGCTAGTCTGTATCGCAGTATTTTTGCAGACAGTCTATTTTTCTCAGAAATTACTTCCCAAATTTAGTTAGAATTATTTAATATTCTCTGACTCTGCAATCAATAAATCAATGCTCTGCATTTTGTAATAACCTCTAAAAAGGTTCCTGATGCCGCCTTTTCCGCCAAACTTTTAATTAAAAAAATGAAATCTTGACACACAGACATTTTAGCCAGAGAATTTCAGAGCCGAGATTGAGGTCCAATCTCGGTAAGTAGCGTTCCTGTGAGGACCTATTACACGTGTGAACTAGTTTTGTAAATCACGTTTTGAGTTCATTCACTTGACTCAGTTACGACAGTAGATCTAATTAGTGGTGACATCCACATTTTCGGGCTGCACTGTGTTCATTTCAGTAAGCCAAGTTGTCACTGCAGAGGCAAGTCACTTAAATTAGTCTGGAATACATCCATGTTCTAATTGCATCAGATGGAACATTTAGATTTAGATGTACAGTACCTACGAAGATGCATCATTTTCTTCACTTTACCAGTTCTTGTTGCGAATTTGACATATTTTGCAATTTATTCAAACTAAAATAAGTATTTCTTTGGTGTATTGTTTCATATTCTATAACCCGGTTATTAAGGTTAAAAGAGATGGTCTGATTATCCAAAACACAGAATTCGGCAAGTTTACTGAATGATTCAAATGGGAATATACCATAATTAAATTTTAGTAGAAATCTTCGACCTAGAATAAGTCTTTTGACATTACACTAGGTCCCGCTTATAACGAACAAATAGATTTAAAGAAAACTGCTCATTATAGGAGGGTGCGCATTAGTAACCAAACTTTTTTAACATCATTGCTGTCAATGGTTTGGATGCAATGAAATCCACTCGTTGCAGGCGGGTGCTCGTTCTATTTCTCAACTGCGTAGAATCTAGTTTGCACACAAGTGCAATTATCCATCTTGGGCAGGCTTAAAAATTCAGACCACTATATAATTCATATCAATTACTAAAATAGGATATTATTTGTTGGAATTAAATACTAAAGGGAAATACTCAAAGCAAAGATACTCTACAAAAAGATCAAAGAGCTTTTGAGTAAATCTTGGGCAGGCTTAAAAATTCAGACCACTATATAATTCATATCAATTACTAAAATAGGATATTATTCTTTGAAATTAAATACTAAAGGGAAATACTCAAAGCAAAGATACTCTACAAAAAGATCAAAGAGCTTTTGAGTGAATGGCGTGACTTCATATTTATACTGTCTACACTTGGTAAATGAAAGACAGAATATTACAGGATTCTCCTGGATTCTGTTCTGGAAATGGTCGGAATCGTAATAAAAGTAACTAGCCCTATATTAGATGGCAGCATTGCAACAGAAAAAACATCCAAGAATGAGAGGCAAAGTTGAGTGCAGATGAGAGTCAAGAGTGAGGGGTGAGTCGAGAGTGAGTGGGCAAGTCGAGAGTGAGCAGGTGAGTTGAGAGTGAGCAGGTGAGTTGAGAGTGAGTGGGTGAGTTGAGAGTGAGTGGGTGAGTCAAGAGTGAGGGATGGCTAAAATGTTCCACTGCAAGCTGCAGAGTCATCTTTTAATAAGCAATACTCTTAATACATTTTGTCACTTCTCTAAGAGGTAAACTATCCTGTAAAGGGTGATAAATCCATTTTAATACAGAAAGGTACATGTTCTACAGTTTGCAGAGCAATTTAGCTGACCCTTGACTCATTTACTCATTTTAGCTTATTTGAGCTATGGGCATTTCAGGATCAATTCAAGCATTTGTTGGTGGTATTTGCACCCTATGAGGATGTTTTGAACATTCTGTAACTGTTGACAGACAATACAAACAGAAATGAGTAAATGAGTCAAGGGTCAGTTAAATTGCTCTGTGAACTGTAGAACAAACTTCAGCAGAGTACCATTATGCATTAAAATAGATCTATCACCCTTTACAGGATAATTCACCTTTTAGAAAAGTGGCAAAATATATTTAGAGTATAGTTTGATAAAAGATAACTCCACAGTTTGCAGTGGAGCAATTTAGCTGACCCTCGACTCATTTACTCATTTCTGTTTAGATTGTCTATCAGCAGTTACAGAAGGTTACGAACATCCTCATAGGGTGCAAATGCCATCAACAAATGCTTGAAATTGATCTTGAGATGCCCATAGCACAACTAAGCTAAAATGAGTAAATGAGTCAATGGTCAGCTAAATTACTCCGCAAACTGTAAAACAAACTTCAGCAGAGTACCATTATGCATTAAAGTAGATTTAGAACCCTTTACAGGATATTTCACCTCTTAGAAAAGTGGCAAAATGTATTTAGAGTATAGTTTATTAAACAATGACTCTGCAGTTTGCAGTGGAGCAATTTAGCTGACCCTTGGCTCATTTACTCATTTCTGTTTAGATTGTCTATCAGCAATTACAGAAGGTTATGAACATCCTCATAGGGTGCAAATACCATCAACAAATGCTTGAAATTCATCTTGAGATGCCCATAGCACAACTAAGCTAAAATGAGTAAATGAGTCAAGGGTCAGCTAAATTACTCTGCAAAACTGTAAAACAAACTTCAGCAGAGTACCATTATGCATTAAAATAGATTTAGAACCCTTTACAGGATATTTCACCTCTTAGAAAAGTGGCAAAATGTATTTAGAGTATAGTTTATTAAAAGATGACTCTGCAGTTTGCAGTGGAGCAATTTAGCTGACCCTCGACTCATTTACTCATTTCTGTTTAGATTGTCTATCAGCAATTACAGAAGGTTTTGAACATCCTCATAGGGTGCAAATACTATAAACAAATGCTTGAAATTGATCTTGAAATGCCCATAGCACAACCAAGCTAAAACAAGTAAATGAGTCAATGGTCAGCTAAATGGCTCTGCAAACTGTAGAACATGTTACAGCAGAGTATCATTCTGCATTAAAATGGATTTATCACCCTTTACAGGATAGTTGACCTCTTATAAAAGTTAGCAAAATGTATTAAGAGTATTGCTTATTAAATAATGACTCCATGGTTTGCTGTGGGGCATTTTAGATATCCCTTACTCTCAACTCACCTGCTCACTCTTGACTCGCCCATTCACTCTTGACTTGCCCACTCAGTCTTGACTTGCCCACTCACTTTCAACTCACCTGCTCACTCTCAACTTGCCTGCTCACTCTCAACTTGCCCACTCACTCTCGACTTGCCTGCTCACTCTTGACTCACCAGCTCACTCTCAACTTGCTGGCTCACTCTTGACTCTCATCTGCACTCAGCTTTGCCTCTCACCCTTAGATCTAGATGTTAGTTTCCATATAATACTGAAGATGGCATTATGAAAACAGTCCTTTTTTGCAGAAATTATGATTCCAAAATTAACATTGCGCGTTTGGAGCCATTTCCTCTCCTGCTTTCATGTCTTTATGCATATCAAGTAAATTTGACATTCTGATATCCATAGTCTCCGCTTCTCATTCTTTGAAGACATCACAAATTTCTGGTTGCGACGAAGAATCTGTCCAAGACCCTGGAAGTTTTAATATGTAAATGGAGAAATAGATGAATTTCCATCACGCAATATTATTTGCGGAGACAAACCATTCAGTAGTTATTCGACTTTTTCTTAAATAACCAGTAATACAGAATTGACATATTGTCAGCACTAATTACAATGATCTTAAACTACAGTCATTGGCAAATTTTGATCAAAGAAATTCCAGTATATACTAATCAATAATCACATACTGTAAAACTTGTGTGTTCCATACAAAACTGATAATCTCTCCTAAATTGAAACACAAAGTTGACAGATGTCATTTATGTCAACATTGTCAATGTCGTATTATTTGCAAAAAATCTCGAACCGTTCGTTTGCTGGAAAGTGATGTTTACTTTGGTAACAATAACAAGTGATTCCTCTTACCTTCCAAGAAATATGCCTCATATTGATGTCTTTTTGCGAACTTCTAATTGAAATAAATAATGAAAATACTGCTAAAAGTGTACGTGACAATCAAAACATTAATTCACTGTAACAAGGAAGTAGTATATCTTCAAGGTATTGGTCAATGTTATTTTTTATGATAGAGTATCTTTACAAACGTCTTAGATATGGCGAAACCGCTTGGTGAGGTGAAACCGAGGTGAAGGACTTCACATTAGGACAAGGTAGTGGTCCACCTTTACTTCTACATCTCACAGATCGCATAGAATAACTTTAGGCTGACGTAAAGAGGAACTTTAAGAGTAAAAACGTTTTCTAATTTTGTGACCAGACAAAATTTACATCGGAAACGAACTGGAATCCACTTAAAGAATGGCACTGGGCCATAGACATGTTCTTTGTCGGAAGCAGTTTGGGAGAAAATTCCCCCTTAAAGTGCATGTGGGCGTCTGAAAGCATTACAGTGTCGCTTGTTTTCTCTAGGAGACATTAAATTATTCCAGATTTGGAATACAGATAGCTAGTGCTTTAAGGATATTCGGCGGACACTTAGGTTGAATGATTTGAATGGCTTGGACTGCCAAGCAGAATTCAGAAACCTGTTATTGTTCTCTAAACTCCAATTTGTTGTGAGTGATAGAGCTAATGCCGTATTCCCAGTTCCCGTGGAGAATGCATCAATCGTGAGACTGGACATGAAATGAACAGACGGAAACCAGGAAGCACATTGACGTTACTTTGCTGTGGTCTCGTATTTTTCAGATAAAAATGGAAGGAATGCCCTTCACCAAGAATATTAAATCTGTTGTTTATGAGAAAAAGCCATCATGCGGTGATTACAATAAACAGGACCTTTGTGACAATTTCATATCCACACTAAGTGCTCAGTCTTTTTTGCACAAGGAAATGACATATTTACTCTCAGTGAATATAATATCTTTAGATACAAAAATGTCCAGATTTTCCAGAAGATCTCACACTTCTGTCTGTTGGGTCATTTTCTGTCCGAGACTGGTATGTATGCTGACCTGTCCGCTCCTTTTCTGCGACATTCTCATTTCCTGGTACTTAGACTCTAGATTGTGTTAACTAATTGACTATGCCCAGTGAGGATTCCTTGATACCTCTCAATAAATAGAGTCTAATAGTCAATACACGTTTCCGCCCATGCGAGTAAATTGGACTCAAAGATACAGAAATAGGTGAATACGTAGATGCAAACCTAAGAATGCACACCTAAGGATTCAAGAATATCCGGGTTTTAGATGACCAAAGGACGAATATTATTACAAATCTGTGCAATAATTATCATAAATTATCTGTGAAGTTACAGGATTTGGAATTAAGATACAATTCATCTCTTTCTGAAGTTTGTTTGAATTTTTTATTCTTTTTTATTCCACAAGGAAGGTCACCTATTGCTTCCTTCAACCAATAAACGTTTGTTCATGTTTTATTAACTTGTGTTCGTCTGTGTCCTGCAATCTTCAGTTCACCAAATTAATCTTTGTTCAGAATTCCCTACTGTGAAAATAACAGATTCGTGTTTTTCCTATTTTGGTTTTGGAATTAGGTGAATTCATCTAATTTGTTGAATTAAACATGTGCTTCATGGATAGTGGAATCTGTTATCTGTGAATAGCAATTTGTTCACATATAATGTATTTAGCTAGTGCACATTCATTTCATTATCCATGGAGAGTGCTCATTCATTTAGCACTATCCATGCATAGTGCCACATAACAGTTTAACTATATTTAAATAATTTTGAGTGATGTTACCTATTCAAAGGAGCTCATTTTACTGAAGTGGAATATTCCTTACCCTTGCTCATTACTTGCATTGTGTTTTAATGCAATTAACAAACAAAGGCAAGGGAAAGTAACATGTGTCACTGAGTGACATATGTGAACTCAAGCTGAAAATCAAATTTAACTAAAAATATGAGTATGACACAACTTTTCA
This sequence comes from Haplosyllis leylae, assembly GCA_038406175.1. NCBI lineage: Eukaryota > Metazoa > Annelida > Polychaeta > Phyllodocida > Syllidae > Haplosyllis > Haplosyllis leylae. The sequence continues at coordinate 9,185 of JBCAUG010248460.1, forward strand.
GGGTAAAATAAACCAAAAAGTACATTGCAAGTGATGAAAATGTGTAATTATAATATTTTGGTAATTTTTACCTTGTTTTGTAGTTGATTTCTCTGCTGCTAAATCCGATTTTTGCTCAGTTTCAATGAATTATTTCACCCGTAAATATTTATTCAAATACTTAGTCCTTTGGTGTACCTATGGTCAGACATCCAGACAGTATCCAGAAAAAAATTCAGACAGAAATATTAATCTCAAATGCATTTTCCATCAGGTTGAAGTTGCCTCATATTCTCAAAAAAGATGCTCAATGTACAGTTAGATGGCCAAGCAAGTTATGACCAGGGAAGGCCTTGCTGGCTGACTCCGTGTGACTCAGTGGCTCTCCCCACTTATTGTCTACTCTTCACCCCAGTGACTTTCTGGCTCATTCCAGTCCCCTTAAGGCCACTTTTTAGTGATTCCGTCACCACACACAGTTGACCCCAAGTACAAAGCAGCCTCCAATACAGCCTTGAACATTTCTGAGCAAAACTCACTGAATAATAGAACAATATGTTAGACCAAGTAAAGAGAATTTTGTAAGCTTCTGGGTAAGTAGTGGCTTTGTCTCTATGGAAAAATTATTTAAGTCAGTTAAATGACATGCTGATCAGCATTTATTTGGCCTAAAAATGCTCGGCTATCGGCTAATCATTTAACCAATACATGAATAGTGAACTGCTCTATGAAAGTGCAAATGAACATTCCAGCTATCCATGGATAGTTAATTCCAGTATCCATATGCAATTATATGAATTAGTCCAATTCATCTAATTCAGCAAGATCCAAAACCAAAATAGGAGAAACACGAACGTTCCATTATTTGTTCGCTGGTAACAAAAAATTTATAGATACCAAAAAGAGTAAATATTAAGTGGCAATATGTAATTTGAGACGAATCTTCCATTGAACTTGTTCAGTCCTGGAAATTACGGTGACGATGGAATAAAGGCAGTATCAAATACGATTACCGCTTCTAATCTGGTCGTAGGAAATTGATTATTAGATAGAACAATGAATATCATGTCATGCTTAATTGTTCATTTACCTCGCTGAGACATGTTCATATATGAAGGTTCCAAGGGCTTGTTCGCACTTGACGAAGACAACATGTCTTTTTTGTGTGAATGGTAACTTTGGTAATCATGCAAACCATTTTTTTGTGGTAGTGATTAAGTCCAAACGGACTCTAATTGTTGCCATTACAGCTGCAGTTCCAGCGAAGAGAAAGATAGGGCCACAAATAGAAGATAAACTTATGTCACTTGTTCTTACTTTTCTTTTCATGTAAATTTCTATCGCCGTCTTGTGGAAGAAGAAATCAATGTCGAAATCGACCTGTACGTAATGTTTATCACAGCTGCTGACATTATATTGACTTTTGAAGCTTTTGCCACACAGCAAATTGAGACAACTTTATGGTTAGATTATGTAAATTGTCTAATGTTGCCCTTTGTTTTAATGTAACGACTATGAAAAAAACTGCTAGATAAGAAGCCATTTCAATCGATTTGTTTTACTTTCATCTCCACTGAGTCTGTGATCTTCTTCCATTAAGGTTTTCGTGTCACGCACTTTGTATCTGATTGGTGAGTGACAGAGTTATGGTTTTTTTTACTGTTGCGGTCTCTTGGTGAAAGATTAAGCGAAAACATATATTTTCCGACCACGTACGTAGTACGAGCGAAGGTAATGTTTCCGTAGGTGTCTGTCATTCTGTTCAGAGGACTGGCACCACCCTACCCATCTTTTCCCTGGCCAGGTCGGTAAATGACTGCTCTACCCTACTCCAACTTTGACCTCCCTACCCTGCCCTTCCTTCCACAACCAGGTAGATGATCCGTCCCTCCCTAGACCAGCTAGGTGGGTGAACTTATCTGGTAATGGATCTTCATGAATATTAATGAGCATTGTGTCGAATAACACACTCCGACAGCAATGCAAGGGCTTTAATTTGAATCCACCCTGTGCTCACGTCTCCATTCGTCAAAAACGTTTTCCCTCAAAGCAGAAAGAGAAAATAGAAATAAATTTACCCCTTTGATATCACTGTGGGCTTCATAGTAACTAATACACCTCATTAGTAAACATTACAAAGATTCAGCTATTTACTTACACTCTCCACAGAGACCAGAGAGAAATGCCATCAAAATGAAAAGATTTACTTGACCCACATTTATTCTCCTTTCTGTTCGGATGTAAATCTACTCAGAAAGATTTTTCAGCAATGTGTTTCTGTGACGTTTCAAAATTTTCTGCAGAGGCTGCAAAGGGTAAAAAAGGGCTAAAGGGCTTTAAAAATTAAACAAGGATAAAGTTATACTGAGATATAATATTTCCTCCCTCAAGAAGATAAGGATCCATTGCGAGTTTGCTAATTCTCCTATTTACTCATGTGTTGGTCGTTGACGACAAAAGGTCAAACACATGTGTGGGAGTTTGTGCAATCACAATCGGCTTCAATCGAAGTTTTTGTTTACAGGAAAATCTGATATTTCTTACATTTCTGTACAAAAGGGGTTTTAAAATGTTTCAGCAAAAGTAAAGTTGCCTCTAGTGGAAAATGATCTCACAGCACCAACCATCACTGGGTTAGAAGTCAGATGCTTATTCCACTCTGAAACCCAGACATGTGTTGAATAGAAGATCTTTAAATAGAACTTTGTTTAATACTCCACTTCACTTTTAGGACTTGGATAATTTTAAATGAATACAGCATGACTTTATCAAGGTCTCATAAGACTTCTAATCAAATTAAAAGAACACATGCTATTTGTTTACTTCCTGTTTTGAAATCTGTGACTATCTGAGCCATCCTGAGATATACTGTAAAAACTAAAATGTAGTTCTGACTATCCATTGTGAAGTATATTTATGTAATATTATTTTACAGACAAATGACCTCAATTTTGTCCCAAGCTTGAAAATAGTAATTTCCCGTAGAGCACAGTGTAGTCAGAACCTTGAGTTGAATCTGACCTATGTGACACTAGCCCACACAGAGAATTAAAGCTGCAATGAACAAATGAAGATTTCTTGTTAATCGAGTTGTTAAAATTGTAAACTACAAATGTTAACAATAAAAGAATTCCACTTGTTGTGTTTGTGGGTTATTACTGTAAAATTATGAAAACATGGTAAAAGTAAGGATTTACTCTCATCTTGCTGGAGTGCCAAGGAGGAGTATTGTTTTTTCAAAATAGATGAATGATGCACACACAGTTAGTGGACTTCTTGGGATCAATAGCCTCTTGGGTACAATCACAACGGGAATTCTCTTTTGCGAAGAAGTTTGTTTTATTGGTCTTTTGTTCGGTGAGATTTTCCCTACGCATGGTTCATATAATTTGAAAAGACGAGATAAACTGGTGATGCCTGAATTTAATTTACGTAGACAGAAGAATGGGTGTTACATTACATTCATCACTGAATCATGTTCGGATAGAATTTTCGTAAACACATTGCAGTCACAATTCATGATGACAAAAATTTGGTAGATTTTTTTCAAAACGGATATGAGTTTCCTGGACATTTTCTGACTGGAATTACCACTCTAATTTCGCCACCAAAACGTGAACTTCTTCTCACAAATGATTGCAAAAATATTTCCTGAAGAACTTGAAACTTGAAGAACTATCTTACTGATTTCTTACTTACATATGATGTATTTGGACGTTCACTACATAATAACACATCAAAGTAATTGCTGTAAATATCAAACCTGTTTAATACTCATTATAAATATCAATTTCCAGAGCACACGTAAAACAACTAAAGGTCTGTTTCCCAGTAGTTAATTTTTATAAAAGCACAACACAATGACCTTCAACTACAAACGAATTTGCTTACAAGTGTTGCAAAAGCATTGATTTTGTGATCGTTGCCCTTATTTTGATCGATGATAAGAGGTAATATAAACCATGGTTCGATGTCTGGCGTTCTCATCGACTGACGTGAGATTAAACGCACTCTGTTTAACCTCATTATTGATCCAGCCAACATAAACAAAATTCTCGTGCCCCACTAATGAAACAAAAGAAAGTTTTCAATAACCTTTTTCCCACAACTTCTCATCTTCTCAGGCGAAATCCTTTTCTCAACAAATGTGATTTTGATTATGCTTACGGATTAAGAGCGAAGAACAATGCAATACGTTGCCTTTATTTAACAAGCTTCATGCATTTTACATCAGATTCAGTTGAAGTAGAAAGGAAAGACAGAGACATTACTGAGATTTACAACAATACAATCAATGAACTAAACAAAGGCAAAGATAGTTTCACATTTGATGAATTCCACAGGTGACATTGCATTCAAACTACTGACTTGTTGTCATGGCTCTGGGTTTTAACTTTTCATTTCAATGTTTATCAAATTTCCCTAACATAATGTTTACATAACCAAAGACTATATTCTAAAAGTGTGGTATATTTGTCAGATTTATTTCATTTTATTTTTGGTACATTTGACAGTTGGTGACTCGTACAGTTGCCGTAGTGGTTTAATTTTGGGTGTGCACCATAAAAGTGGGTATTTACAATAGCATTGTTTAATACTAAATTAATGCAGTGACTAAATGGTGGAAGTCAACCATGTTCCCTATTTTAGCATCATTCGAACTGAGTACACTAAAATCATACTTCCCACATAAGGTTCCAATTGTCGAACTGCAGTGAAGGGCGTTGAGAGATGTGAAATTCCAGATTACAATGTGAAAAACTGTGATAGCGTTTAAGTAGATATCTCTGCCGGTGGAATTTACCGGGTGTTTACTAATTGACCCATCTTTCTCAGAATCTTTTTGACGCAGTTGATATCCACGTCGAAGGCATAAAAGATCTTCATTTTGCTTACCGCAAGATTACCTCGCCTACAGGTTTGTATGTATCTTTCAGTATTGCAGGGGCAGAAAGAAATTACATCTGTGCCGTAAAAGGACAGATAAGAACAGACAGATGAGACTATAGCGTATCTGTCAGAAGTGTCCGAAATTTCATTCAATATTTTCACTGATAAATTTCACTTGCTAAATAAAACAATCTATTCAAACTGCTGCCAGAAGATATTTTCAAAATTGTGGACAACATTTATGTTATATATTTGTGAGTGAATTCATAGAAAAAATTCTGACTGAATGATTTACTCTCAATGCGTGTTTCCTCTGAAAACACAACTGACAGTGAGATACATCTTATTCCACTGCTCCTGCTTCACTCTTCATTTTGATGCACTTTGGAAACCATATCACGCATTTGACACTGGTGGTGGAAGAGGAAGTTGTAACGAGGCTAATGATCTCTTGCCCCCAGCGATGTCCCCAAACGTTGCCTGAAAAAAAGCCGAATAAAGATTTTATGAGGTATTTGGCTCACTTAATTTTTGAAATGAAATCAGCAGCCAACCAAGTTGAACTTTCTGCCTGTGAACCGAATGCATCATTTCGACTGGTTCAATTACTTTCCTCATCGCCAAAATCAACTTTGTACCTCAAGTGTTATTATTATGATCTTGACTCAGAAAAAGAATCAGCCGTCAACCATTAAGTAGTTTCATCCATCCTACAGTTGTGCGAGCTTTTTAAATCTACCTGTACCAGAGGTGGAAGCGCAAAACAATAAATTTAATATGCACTAATAATTTGCACTTGAAAGAGGCTAGAATTCCAAATTGTACAAGTGAAAGGAAAGGTTCAATTAAGATTAATAGTTATGGCAGACATCCAATCTAGGGAGAAATATCTGAAACTCTCCCCAAAACATGAGGAGCACCACAGAACATCTTGACATTTCTCTAAACATAATGTGTACTGTGGAATTATGTTGATTTCAAGGTACACCGTAATAGCTACCAAAATATATTATTGCATTTCAAATAAATTCCATTCAGTATGGGTTACTCCTGACTCCTTCTGAATAACAGCTTTTGCATTGCAAAAAACCAATCACACAATCTTCAATTTGAACACAGTGTTTGTGAGGAAAAAACATTAGAGATTTTCACAAAATCGGTAATATTGGCAGTAGTGGATTTCTTGCAGGAAAACAAAAAAAAAACAACAACAAATTTTCCTCTTTAGATCTTTTCATGAAATTCACTGAATTCTACAAAGCTAAAATTGCATAATGTATTACTAGAAATAGTGAGGTCCTGTTACCAAGGTATTATGTAAACAAACGAGTGTCATCTTATCTTGAAGTTCACCCATGGACATATGCAATCATGCAAAAAGAGTGTGTCCAGCATAAAGCATTTCTATTGAGTCCAACCTATTTGTTTTCCCTGCAGAGGCAGTACCCATGAGACTTTGTAATCGAGAGGAATAGCTAGTGATGATATTTCTATATTTATGTTCATCCGTGTGCATGCATGCGCACACACCTTCAAAGTTAATTGTACTTCTTCCATCAGCTGAACAAGAGTTCTTGAAACTGATGACTTAGCTCTAAAACCTGAATAAATGGGAAGAAGCCCTTGGATAAAATATAATTAAACGACGCTAATTAGCTGACAATAAATGTATTGCAATAGAAACTGAAAGAGCCGATTGGATTTCGTTTTTCCTCTTAAGAACCGTCCAGACAAGCATCGTCTAGTGTCCTTTGTTTGGGGGTCAAACTAGATCATTGACACTAAATGGATCCATGCTAGGTTTCAATGAACGACTGCCAAGAAGTCTACTTTTGTAGCTTCAATTACAATTGATTATCTGAGACCTAAGCCAACAACCTTTGGCTCATTGTAACGCAATCCCGCGTCTTTGAATTCTTAATAGCAAACATTAGAGAAATTAGTGTATAATTTCTATTAAAATGTGACCCAGTAAGCCTATGTTCTGGGTAGGTAAGAACGCAATTGTAATTACACATAAACCTCCATACATAGCAAATGCTACAGGACAGGCGCCACCATACAGTCCTCATAAAATCAAATGAAATAAATGAAAGATTTCCTGTTACGTGGTGTCAGAAGCAAGTTCTTCATATGTTCGGCGGGTGAGGGAAATGTCAAGTTGCTTATCCAGTTGTCCAAGTAAGTTTCATTGAAAAAGTTCTTTTCTTTCGAAAAGGAAGACAGAACATATATAAATCTGAAATAGCATAAATGAAATTCTGAAACACTTTCAGAATAACTGGCATTCAGTAGAACCTGAACAAAATGAAGTTTTGTTTTTGCTTCAGACCACAAATGCCACCGAACCTGCAGTAATGAAACTTCATAGAACCGAAAAGGGTAATTAATTTCCTTTAAATAATCACTTCATTCACTACACTACTTTGTGTTGGTTGAGAGTGCAGATAGTACTTACATAAAACTGCACACATAACAAATGCTACAGAACAAAGACCACCATATAGTACTCATCAAATCAAATGGAATTATACAAGCCTTCTTCAAGTGTTGACACGAAAATACTAAACATATCTGCTGAACACGGGAACAAACACTGCTTTTCAAATAACAGTCTAAACTTTTTGAGCTTCTGAATGACGTAGACATTTGTATAACATTTACGAATCATATTAAGTACAATGGGACGGATAAAAATGAAAAAAAAATGATATTATTGTCTAAGATTGTCAAGTCGAATTGGTGTCTTTTTATCACAGCGCATGTGCACGCACATCCCCGAGAGATAGAAGCTTTCATTTGGATTGGTGAAAGTTACACCAGAGATCGGACGATAAACGCTGTCTTGATGTCTTGATGTCTTGATGTGTTGTATCACACAAAGGCTGTACGGATGGGAATATGACATTGCTATTAAGAGGATTTTGACCGTAACAGATTGTCAGTAAAAATGTAACCTAAGTAGCCAGATTCTTTGAGAAGATTTGCAATTTACTGGGGAATGCCTGATGCGACTTTCGGTTCTGAAAAGACCTCCTACACCTGATCTGTAGACTCTTGTCTCGGGGAACACAGCATTTCCGCTTATCAGGGCATCAAGGAGTGACATAGCTACTTACAACCAGACAGGACGGTGTATTTTTACTAATTGGTGTTTGTTATTGGGACAATGACGTATAACATATGAAACCCGGATAAAACCTCCTGCAGTAAGTGTTTAAGTAGCCGTCAGACGTTTACTGGGATACTCTTTTGGATACTCAAATTTCCTGCTTATGAAACAGACATTCGTCTGTAAATGCCTGTTGCCTCATGAATGTCTCACATTTATGTAACAAAAGAAAACGCGTTGCAAAAGATGTTCGCTTGTAATAACTAGCAGAAGATCTGTTTGAAATGTGGAATTATTCATTAAATATACAATCCTGCGCTGATATTTCTGTCGGAGTCTAGCTTTACTGCTTTTTAGTCGCCGCATTTTATCTTTCATGTAATCATTTCGAAATATTTGCAACTTAATTAGCTAAGAGGGATATAAAAAAACTCCTATAAATAATACAGTGGGACTTTGGCTCTACTGTATTTCAATTATAATTGAAGCAATGGTCTGAGTTCTATCCGACGTCCTTGTCAATACTTTGCTGTTAGTTCTGCTGTAGCTTAGTTGCCAAGAGGAAGAAAAATTCAATGCAATTTCAATAGGATCAAAGTATGATAATATTAGCCATTATATTAAGCACTGGTGCAGTCTCAAAGGGAAAGAAGGACAGAAGAGATAGTTTGTTCAGCTGAGTGTGCGCTGTTCTGAAGTGAAAAGAGATTTCCCCTGCCACAGTTCCACGGTTAAGCCACATCGATTCGAAATCATCAGTTACCAGTATTTCGCTGCACATAGTTTACTTTTCTTTACATTTCTTCACATAATTTTGCTTTAATGATAAAGCTTTTGAAAATTTCCCTTTTGCTTGAGCATTTGGACATTTCATGGCGTAGAGTTTAATTGATCATTCAGGTGTGAGAGTATCATCAAACAATTTGATCGAGTTTTAGTGTAGCAGTGACGATACACACCTAACCACATTTTTAAGTGTGCTCATGATAATGTCTGTTTTAGGGCACGTTCGCACTTGGCGACAGCGACATTATTTTTTGTGTGAATGGTGTCATTTGTAACCATGCAACCCATTTCTTTTTGTCATTCCTGACGACAAGAAATGTAGATAAAAGTGTGGTGGTTGTCAAGTGCGAAGGGACGGACCCTTACTGACGGAGAGAATACTATTACGGTTTCATAATGAGGTGTACACTTAATTTACCTCGAATCAAAGTTTTACGGTGGTTTTAGAGAGAAAATAAGTGGCCTGTTCATGACCTGACACCTATCATTTTCAACAT
>JBCAUG010248570.1:0-18448 GCA_038406175.1 Haplosyllis leylae
TGTTTTGGGTAGGTGTTACATAACCCCTGACCATGGATTCACCGTCAACGAGTACCATCATTCATTAAGTTAACTGGCTTCTTTGGTGCATTGAGGTAAAGCTAAGACTTAGTTTTGGAATGAAAAATCAAATATCCTCAAAGTACAAGTAGAGTAATTAAATTAATTACGCCAGGAGAAAGTGTTTATAAATAACAGATTAAAAACCAATCATTCATTGAAGAAAGATGAGTGCTAGTCGACTACATACCTAATGCACAAAACCTGCCTCGATGCAACTAATTATTTCTAACATTGTCAACATTTTGTTTCTTCATACCTAATCATCTATTTTTGAATCATTTCATTAATCTATTAATCTATTTAGAATGTAAGTAGTTCTTCAGAGGTCGGTTCAATTACACACCCAGTACGCGCACGCCATTACTGACACATTGCCCTTCCGTATGCCTTACTGATATGCTGTACATGTTTTCAGTTATTCACAAACATCGACCAAATTGTGTGTCAGATCAGCATATGCAGTAGGTATAGTTTTGACATTTAATTAAGGCATTTACTACAGCCTAGAAAGTAATAATAAAAATTAATCTACATATTACTATCTGTTGCAAAAATAGACTGTGAACCTTGTGGAGGGAAATTTCAGGACAAACAATAGGCACAATATTGACAGGTATTATCTTTGCAATCGAGAGTAAGGTGTTTGTTCAAGATATGTTGACCGATTGTCTCTGGTTGTTTATGACGACAATAGGATTTTAGTGTCCAGTGTTTGTAGGAAGGATCACGTCATGGGAATAATCCTCTTCAAAATACTATAGTTATAAAAAGTGTTTCAATTTAATTTTTGCAAAAACATTGGAAATAAGCAGCCGAAACATCAACATCTGTGCTTGGAGTATCTTCATCTCCATGGTAGACGTATTTAAAATTACAGTAAAGGCAGCAAAATCAAAATTAGGAGCTAGGTCAGTCTCACGTTCAAGTGGTCAGAAGCCATTTATATTTGTGATAATCTTTGTTTTGTAAGGTATCAATTTATTTGTTACTCAAATAATACATCTACAAATCAGCAGTGGATTCAGAGGACGGTATCTGGGTTTCTTTGATCTAAATATTTTTAAACTTCAGTGTATAGCTCACTCTTTTTACAGTTTACACAAAATATTTTGAAATTTAAGGAGCTCAAAAAGTGGGAAAATGCATATTTCATAGTTAAAATGCTTCCACTTCTGAGATTCTTCCTCAGATTCCCTCCTGCTCGTCCGCACGAGTGCAGGGCTCATTTCACTCATGTGACTTTATATTGATCTGTTGACAAAGTTTCTAAAACGTTCCCCTACCCCATCTTCCACATCGACTACTACAAACAAATTTCTAGCACTGAAGCTAGTTTTTTTTGTAACTTATATCAAGAACAACTTGAGGAGAGATATGACTAATTTTAAGAAATTACAAATCACCTTTGGTGGCTCACTTGCGGGTAATTACTGCCTTGTTTGCATACCTGATCATGCAGACCTCCACAAAGACCTGTACACTTGGTGGTGGCAAGGAAACTATACTGGCTGATACAAGATTGTATTCTGGACAGCCATGGGATAATACAATTCATTGTTGATGGTGGATATATTTGCATTGGATCATGTCAAAATGCAGACAAATCTTAATCTCTGAATCTTCCTCTTATTACAGATTAATGAAACTTCTATAATTCTACATGGCAATTCAGAATGCATTATTTGTCAATTAATAATGTCTCCAGAAATTGTATATCTCTGAGTAGGAGTTTACAATGGGCCTACACAGGTGTCCCCACAACCAACAGTGCATTGGTCTAGAATGCAAATGCTTGTTTGTTAGTCAAGTCTCACAGTCACCAACAATTGTACAGGTTTGTGTGAGTTTGTACACAGATCGTATACCAGTGTCTTGAAGGTATTATTGTCTTCCAGTCTGGTCATAATTCTCGTCCCATTCCTAATGCATTATCTCTATTTAGGAGTTTAAGGCAGTTCTCTTGGAATCTGATATCAAAGTCATGTTTTCACTGACAAAATGTCAAACATTCAAACCGCATTGAAAACTTGCTGTATTGTCAACCTCTTTAACCTAACCTAACCTAACTGTGATCAATTGTGTGCATAGCGGGTCAATTCCAATTCATTCTTATGGTCAAGTAGACCGTGGGAACTTTTAAGGAGACTTATTAATACTTTGAATTTGAGAAAACTAAAAATTTAGAAGGAGAGTAATCTCTTCAAATATTTGTCATATGATATATTCATTGTGACAAGGTGCAGTAAGAGGGTGTCTACTGCAACACTATGATATTTGGGGAGATCCAGGCATTTCCAGTTAGGGTCATGCGTTGTCTGGCCTTTGGCCTTGTGGTGGTTATTTTGGACCAATCAGCATTTAGTGCAAGTGTGGGGGACATGTGGACCAATGAGAAGCCAGAGCAATGACATAACATCTGACTTGAGTACTACATCCACGATTAACACATTCCTGCACCTCCTCCACTTGTGCCCATCTTAAACTGCTTGAAATTGCTTGAAAACAATAGTTAAATCATAGTTGGTGTTTTCTATTACCTAGAAAAAGGTTAGAGTACAACACCCCCCCCCCGTGAAATGTTTTTGAGGAGTGCAAATATTGTGGTACTCCATCCACCATATAAATACCTGGAGCACCCATGTGACCCCAGGAAAGGTGGGCTGATACCAAACTATTCACATCAACCCCATACAATGGAGCTTCTCAGGTATGGAAGGTGTTGAATCTCTCTGGGCCAGTAAGACTGAGGGTATTCTGAAAAGCCTGGTTTTGCCATTCTGAGCACTTTGGCAATAGTCTCACTATTAGCTCAGTGGTGGACCCTCTCTCTATTCCATTTCTGTAATAGTAAATCTTAACTGCAATAGTTGCAAAGTAATTTCTATTTCATTGATTGTGTAACTATTTATTGTACAATTGTTGCAGGGAGTTTTGTCTTTAGATGTTAAGCCTTGAGTGTATCTTGCTGAATAGTCATGACTATCAGACTCCACCCTCATGTAGAGGGGGTTCATACTGTGCCTACTGAGATGAGTACAATAAAATATTCAAGTATGAAGTCTGGTATGTTTTTTATTGCTCTACACTCCCTCATGGAGGGGGTACTACTAACATACTCCACCTTTACCCTAGTTGTGGTCCAGTGCATGAACAGAAACCCATGGATAACTGCTGTTACCCCCTTGGATGAAGAGACCTGAGTGCTCTAGTTGCTAACTTGAGGGTGTACAACCAAAAGGACTAAATATTATTGATGACATCATTTACTTATTTCAAACAGGGTGTTAAATTTTAAGAAGTTTCACCATCTCAAATTTGAATAAAACATTTACCATTGTGTTTAGGTCACTTTTGTGGTGAGAGTACTCATTAATTGGCCTGTGAATGTTGCTTAAAATTCCATAAATGTCTCGGGACTTCTTTCCATCTTGAAACCCAAAGAAAATTTCATAGGCAACTCAAACGTGCCGCAAATAATTTTTCATACATTGAAAGTGATAAACCAGTTATTAGTCTTAAAGGCATTTGGAAATCAGTTCGCAATCCAGTACCTCATGTTACATTGCATGATTGATTCGTACTTGTAGAAACTAGGAAGTAATATCTTGCAAATGGCCATGAACATAAAACAGCAATTTACTCATTTGATTCATTGCTGTTCATGCGGATTACGTGTAAAATTAGTTCCAATGTTTTATTTGGAGCCAAAGATCCGTATGTCAAGCTCATAGGCACACAGCTTTTGCACAGTTGATTTCTAATGCTATCGTAATAATATGCGGATTCTATTGTTTGCTGTAAACTTATTTTTTGATATATTTGATTTGTGTATGGCTTTTATTGAAATGGCAACGACACATCACGTAGAAAGAATTATTTGAAAAGTCTATTTTGCACATTCCACAAACCAATTATTGCAGCTTCGCCTGATGGTTTTGGTGAATAGGTTAAAAACATTTACATATAATAGATTTGACAGAATTGACATAATTGACATAATTTATCCTGAAAATGCAGCATGAATTCTCAGTTCAACTGTCGAATGCGATTCTTTTATTCGTCTTCAAGCAGATTTTAAATTTTTATGGATTATCGATTTTTAATACAGAGACTAAGCTGAAATGCAGTAAATGGGATACTTGTAAGTTGACCAATTTGTTTGCAAAGCGTCGATCTGCTTTTTGAATGCGACTAAGCTGTGATTGACTCAGTTAAATTGTTTAGCAGATCTAAGTAAATTATAAGAGTATTAAAGGGACTAACAATGATTTCCAAACAAAGTCAAACGGTTTGCTTGGAATGATTTTATTGTCAATCATATGTACAATCACATGTACAATAAAAGTAGGTTAGGTGCTGTTCATTTTTACTTTCCAGGAGAAGGTTTTTGTTGATCTAATTTTTAATCCAAACTCTTGATTTTCAGTTGTGGCAGTACTACTTTATCGAGATAACATAAAATAAAGATTATTTTCCTGTAGTACTAAATGGAGAATAAAATGAGGTATAATGTGTAAAAGCCCATTCTCTTTCTGCTAAATTATTTAGCACATTGTAGACAGGTTGTCCAACACTAGATGCCAGGATCTTTAGAAAAAAGAAACACGTCAGCTATTGAGATAATTATATTAGGATAATGAATTGTTGAAAACAATCTGTTGTTGCACATATCCATTTACCATCATCGATCCAGACGCACTTGTATATTTTTCAACATATTCATTGCGTATTCAGATTTTTTAGGTGTTCCTGTGTGATTCTCTGTGGTGTGCTTTTGGGAGATACAAAATCTTTTTTCAAGTTTCAGTGAACTGACTGATGATTGTTTTTCGGCAATGAAAGTTAGTCTGTAGTATGACTACGAGTCCTCAGTCTTATGAGAATTCTGCTTGATAGTTTTCCTTAACATAATAAAATATCAGGCAGTGAAAGTTTCACCAGGTGGCTCTTTGGTGCGAAGGGGTGCGAGGGGTGTGAAGGGGTGCGAAGGGTGCAAAGGCAATTATAAACTAGGTTTTTGGGTTGGTGCAAAGGGTGCAAGGGGTGAGAAGGGTGCAAGGGGTGAGAAGGTTGGTGCAAAGTGTGTGAGGGGTTTTTCCAGCCAGGGAAAAGTCGGAGAATTAAAAAATTTTAGAAGAAAGTCAGGGAAAATTTTAGAAAATAATAAAATATCAGCAACAAAGTAAGTACAAAAACAGTTGTTTCTTGTTAAAAATTGATTCCAGATGGAGACAAAATGTCAGTCATCACCGAATATTAGGGACAAAAGTAACATTTTAATACAATTTAATGATCTCCATTCAGTTTGGCTTCTTGTTATTAGAAGCTCATTTGGAAGAAGAAAGGATTTGGTTTGGGGAAAAAGTGTCAGAACTGCTGGAAAAGTCAGGGAATTTCTTGAGAGGAAAAAAGTGGAAACCCTGGGGGCGTAGTCCCGGATCAAAAAATTAAAGTTGCTTAGAATGGCATGAAACACATTTCTGTTTTGGAATTTTTGAGATCTGATGACATTTTTGAAATTTTGCAAGTAGCCACAAGCAAGCAACGCAGCAACCCAACAAGCGAACACACAACTATACAGACACCATAGTGACCAGATAAGTGGCTCCGCTCGTTGAGGTGGCGCGACTAAAAAAAGTAGTACGCGGTGTACATCTTCCTTCAAACCATGTAATTTCGCTTTCTGCTATTACTGTAGTTAATTAAAGGAAAAGAAACTGCGAAATATAAACAACTTTTTATTATAATTTCAAGTTTACATTACTTGTCCTCGAATTTGTGAGCACTGTCTATTTGCTTCTTTTTTCAAGACATAAAACTCCAATATCATTAGTTCTTGAAAATGTTGGACATTTAGACATAAAAATGGAATGTCTTTCAATCTTTGTTTCCAGCACATTGCTGAATTCATCACACAAACACATTCGTTGTTAACGGATTCAGTTTCACAAATAAATTTATACCTCACTTTTCACAGAACATGAAAATTTCGAAACTAAACTTTTGACCTTTAAAAATTCGTAAAAATTTGTATTTCAGATCAAAATGAAAAAAAAGGAGATAAATTATATTGCTTTTTACACATGCGGTTGCTTTAATTACATTCTAAGAGATACCATGCAAACATATTAAATAAACATCTCACACTAACCAAGAAAACCCAGTCCATTAAATTTGAAATGTCCACACAACGCTTCAAGGAAAAACAAGGGAGCACACCCACTAAATCAGTGCAACATAAAAATACATTGCAGTCAGTAACACATTATCACAATGCAGCAACAAGGTCGGGCGCGCAAAAATAATGTCATTCATCGTCACTAGTTAGAGGTTATCTAAATTCAACAACAAAGAACAAAAAATTTACCTTTCAACAAGCATTCATTTAAATTTGGCGACATAAATGGTCTCCGCGCATTACATTGACTGGAGTCCTTACGAGAAACCACTTCACACTTTAGTAAAATGGATCACAAGCACAGTGGAAAACAATTTGAGATTTCAAACACGAGTAGAAATGACAAAATCTTCAAAAAAGTTGAAATTTAAGTCTATGATGATTAAGTTCCTTATTTTCAGCTTGGTAAAAACCGAAGTCAGATTGACACGATAGTTCTTTTTTCTAACAGTGGCATCCAAGTTTCAAAAAAAAAGATAAACACTGCATTGCAGTTATATATCAATTCATGTTTACTCACAAAACACACACTCGCCCTTCAGCACAATTTGTTATAAGCACTCATTTGACTTTAGATTCATATTACACACACGATGTCCAATTAAGCATTCGTTTTGGTATACAAAATGATAAAATTACATTGGCGAATTACCAGATTCGTTCCATGCTTGCTTTTAAGCTCACCTCTCGCACGTCATAATTAAAAGAACCGCGCAATTTGGAAAATAATACTTGGTTACTAATAATAATTTTTGCCGCAACAAACATACGGTTTGCAAGAAACAGTAAAGCCAGCTTTGTAGGCCAACTCTAATATGGTAACCAACAATACATTTAAGAGGTAGGACGAAATAACAAAAGAAAAAGAGTGACTCATGCTGTTACTGATGTCGCAACATGTGATCTATTTCTGTACAAAAGGCCAAACGGTATAAAATCAAACCTTACAGGATGAAAAGGAAATCTCGTTGAATAGGGTGGGCCTACAAGCTTACTGTGATTTGCTAATGCTTGATTACATTAGAGTTCGTCGTGTGGCACTTTGTCGGTCACAAACTTGGATAGTGAATCCAGATCACGTCCTCCATTGTAGTCGGCAAGTTTCTCTCCATTACGGAAAAGGAGTAGAGTTGGGAACCCACGTACCTGGGGAGAAATCGTAATAACGTCATAAATAAAACCATCACCGACAGAAAGAGGAAAAAGCACTTCTCACTGAAACAAAAAGCACTTTGACCAATACGAAATGGATTTTGCGTGGATTTTATTTTGTCGCTGTACACGTAGTTTGCTTTGTGTCTTGTTTTCGAGAGCAAGGTATGGGTCTAAATCTAGTCAGACTAAAATAAGGAAAATAAAAGAACCAATGAAATTAACCATTCACCTCGCTTTTCTCTGAAAACCAACTAAATCAATAAACATAAACCTGAAAGGGAAGCGGGTCCCGGCTACAACAAGCAAACATTTTTAAAAAAAAACAAACAAACGAAAAAACCCAGTTTATAAAATACTTGCAGTAAACATTGCGTTATCAATGCCAACATATTTTCTGCTCGTTGTAGAAGGGTGTTTCGTTAAAATGAATCGAGTTCTAATCAGGATCGAATTTACTACTATGAAGCTATTTCTTACAAAAACTAAAGTTCATCTTTTGGAAGTTTTTTTCCAACAAATTTAACTAACGACGTCAGGTCCCTATCGCCGTGGTACTTCAGCAGTCGGTCTCCATCACGAAAGAGAATCAGAGTCGGAAAAGCTTGAATCTAAACAACAAGCAAAGCAAAAGAATACAGCATAAATCAACCAATATTCCAAACTACATTTCTACAAAGAAAACAACCAAAAATTAGACCAGCGCGATGGAATTCATTTCCAGAATAAGAGGGAACAGAATCTGTATGTAGGGGTAAAGGATATGATCAACATGTTTGTCAGGGAGCGTAAGCATGTGTTAATGTCAGCTTCCAAAATCTATGTAACTATAGTTTGTGTTTCAGTATCAGGTGTTTTTCGCATTCAGATTGGATGTACATATAATGTAAAGATACGTGTTTTCAAGGATACAATCCTGTTCATAGTCAAGGCTTAATTTGTTTATGTTGATTTATGCGAATGGTCACGCCATTTCATTTCTCACCCACGCATTAAATACAAGTAATAAGATTGTAGCTGTTCACATTTTAAGTTAAATAAAATATTGAAATATGATTTCCTTGAGTTCGTACAGGAATGTACCTTTTCATTGTTATGTTTGTGCTAATATGTAGCTTGATTAAACAAATAATGAGCAGTGCAATTTAGAGTTCATCTCGAGGAGCGTTTGAAGAGTGTTTATCTGCAAAACTTGCGAGAGCCTCCAGGGTCCTAGCACCACCGTACTTTTTGACCTTCTCTCCATTTTGAAACAGCAACAAAGTTGGATATCCTTTAACCTACATTATTACCATTATGACATACTTGTAAAAATTCAAATAATATCTAAGATTTTTTGGTCGTTTGAAAATGATTCGAAACATCCCCAACAAATCTGTCACACTCGGTTAATTTGTTTAAAATCTTGGGATTCGTTGGTGATACAATCTAACATTACACTAAATAGGACTTACCCCATAATCACTGCAGACAGACCTGTCTGTAGTACAATCTACTTTGGCAATTTTCACGTTTTTGTTATCAGCATATTTTGTCCCAAGTTCTTCCCAGGTAGGAGCAAGACGCTTGCAATGTCCACACCTGAAATCACGACAAACAAAACATACAATAAAGCTGACAACTTTATATCTTCTACTACTTATTCAGTATATGTCTGTGATACGTTGTAATACACCCAACGTCGCATAACATTTTACAATAGTTTTCTATGTACAGGAAAGATACTGATTTACAAACGGCGAGAAAAGCAGGGGGCTTCTATTTCGTAACGATCTTGAACCAGATATTTTGTCGCAATGTGCTACTGCAAAACTGGGACATACCATGGGGCAAAGAATTTTACAAAAGTCGTTCCTTCAGCGACACCGTCTTTGAAAGTGTCTACTGTCAACAAAGATACCTGAAAAGATAACATAGGAGGTAAGAATAGTCTTTGTTAAAAATTCGGATGAAAATAATTACCAAGATGCACCTAGTTTTTTCATGTACTCAACATTGCGCTGTTTAAAGTCAGTTACACAACAAAGAGTGCAAAGAAAAGAAACAAGAATGCTTGCGAGCATTGTGTCGCGCTCCATCTTATTATGCGATTCAATACAACAGTAACTTTGCTTCAGGTAGGTAGATGAAGAGATAAACTGATATAAAATACAAATAGTTCAAGAGACAGGATGAAACAATATGAAGATGAAGAGTGATATGTGAAATGAACAGCCAGATGAAAAGATGGAGGAGGGTCAGAAAATGTAAATCAAGCCAAATCTGCAGATAACCAAATCTGGTGCGGATCTGGGGGTGGGGTGGTGGGCGGGCAAAAATTAAGGTTCCCCAGAACCAATAAGACGGATACCATAGTGACCAGCTAAGTTACTCCGCTCTTGAGACGGTGCGACACAAAACTTATTTGATATACATATTAGGTTTTGAAAGGAAATATGCAGCACGAAGTCTCATTATCTACTGGTGCTGTATTTTCCAGCATCGTGTCGCGCTTCATCTGATATTATGCGATTTAATTTAACCATAATTTTGGTTTAGGTAGCTAGATGATTATAAAAAATACGCGCGTGCGTACAGACACTATAGTGAGCAGGTAAGTAGCTCCGCTCTCTGAGACGGAGTGACTAACGAGAAGAGTGCTATTTAGAAAGCAAGTAAAATTTCTTCAACCGTAATTAGTTTGAAAGGCGATCTGCCTTTTGATAGTAATTTGCTTTCCATGATTGTATAATTATCCAAAGTATTTGATAAGGTTTCCAAAACAAGCTATATTCAACCCGAACATTGTACAAAATGACAAATGTATACAAAATGAGAGGAAGTCGTCTTCATTTACTTGGATGCCAGCACTTGTAAAATAAAAATACTTTATATTTACATAAGTCTGGCAATTTCTAACAGCCGAAAATTGTTCATATTTTAAATTTAAACCAACACACCACTTTGTTCAATAACTCCTGAATGTTTCTCTTCTGTATAGTTAGTACTAAAAAAACCGTTAATAATTCAATGATTGCAAAAACACTTAGTATTCTACTTATTGTTGAAGCAAAATGGAACACTTGAGAGAAAAGATAGCACCTATTTCTCTCAGATAAAACATGAGTGATGTAGAATAAAACTAAAACAAATTATTCTTCAAAGTTACCGGGTAAGATCCCACCTCCTCCTTTTTCTCCTCTTTCTGCTTCTTCTCCTGCAACATTTATCCACTACACGGTCAGATGCGTGTACTTTTTAAATTCTTTTTTTAAATATGTGCATTTTGAAATGATATTTAAGTATCCTCGTGTAATAGTAGCTGTTCAAAAGGGAAAGGCGTGCAATTTGCTGTTTCCCAAGTTCTCCACGTGGATGTAGGGTGAAAGTAAAATAAAAGTCCTTACATCTGTTGGCTGTTCTTTCACGGGATCAGGGATTTTTTCGTGCGTTTCTGTCTTCTTCGCATCCCCACCAGCTCGCTTTTGCTCAACAAACGCCTTTAAGGAATCGATGTCCCTGCCACGGGCATACTTCTCTACCTGAAAAGTTCATGGGTAGGAAAATAAATAATACTTTTGAAGAATCCCATAATTATGCAACGACTGAAGTTAGAAATTCTTCGAAAAATTCCACAGCTCAATAAATATACCTTACCTTCTGCCCATCAGCGAAGAAAATAAGTGTTGGATATCCCTGCACGCCCTGTGCACTGCATACGTCTCTATGGACCGTACAGTCAACCTAACGGTTCGGGAACAATAAAACACATAACATTACCAAACGCTGATTAGTAAGTACACTGATCTCCACAATATAGTTAACAAGGGGGTTTACGTCCATTTCACTCCACATGTCATGACAATTTTAAGTATCCCTGCAAAGTGCTTGAAAAACATTGTGATTATTCTTATTTATAATACCTTTGATATTGAGACATCTTTGACATTTTCGTACTCTTTGGCGAGGTCATCCCAGGTTGGCGCAAGTCGTTTACAATGTCCACACCAAGGCGCATAGAATTTGATGAAATGATGTCCTGTTTCGATGTGTGATTTAAATGTATCGCTGGTTAATTCAGTAAGGCCTTCCTTTGCTGCCGGAACTTCTTGCTTCTTCTCTTCAGTCTTCTTTTCCTGCGAAATATAATTTCATACTGTAATTACATAGTCTCTTTGATACATTTCTAAGGGATTGTTGCATGTATTAGCTGGGCAGTTTCCTACCTACGGTCTCTCATTTTTTATCCAAAATTGTACACCTTTTTGAAGTTGCTGATAATATTATACGAAATGTGTGTATCGTTGAAAGATTCTCATAAAAATTTTAATGGACCAACATGAACAACTTCAACGGGAATTTTTTCTAACGTCTGGTATGGTGAAACAATTTTCGCCGAGATTTCCTTCTTTCTTGCGCCAACTTATTGAATTCCATGGATACTATACAGGTCACACTGGTTAAATGACCAATTTACGTACATGAAAACTGGTGAGTAAAACAAACCGAACGAGTTATGAAGCAAGATTAAATTACACGTGACTGCTGCATTTTGTACAATACAACGTATCAATAGTTCAATGAATAGCTTTTTTCATATTATCACGACTATAAATATCAGATGCGCAGATGTTTCAACACAATAAAAACATTATTGTGCTTCATGACTAACTTTGGCATGTATCACACATCATTTCGGTAATTCCTTAATAATTAAAACTGCTTCATCAATCAAGTTATTTTTCAACATTTCACTACACAAAGGCAGCTGTACCTGCTTCTCTTGCGGACCCTTCAGCTGAGTATTGATGAAAGTTTGCAGCGCGTCCTCATCACGTGCTCCACGGTAACGTTCTCCATCCTTTGGATCCTTGTTGAAAAATTTCAGTCTGTACATGGGAAAAAAACATGGCGCTAATGAATTCAATGTTTCTTACCAAACAGGTGCATCAGTAATAATTTTGAGGAATTATAGTTATCATCTTACGTTGGGTATCCGGTCACATCATGGTCAGAACAAAGGCTAGTTTGCTCTGTGCAGTCAACGCGAGAAAGAGTCACTTCATCACCACTGTTCAGTTTCTCGGCCAGTTTGTCCCATGTTGGAGCTAAACGCTTACAGTGTCCACACCTACAAATTAATTGGAGTCAAAATGTGTTTGAAACATACGGGGGTAACTCTTTTCCACAATTATGGCCACTTGACGGAATCTGAAATTGCGAAACTGTGGCAGCATGTCTAATGAACTGAACCAGCAAATTAATGCACACTGACGTAAAGTTTGCATTCAAATACTCATCATTTACCCGTACTGTTTCAATTAAACCGGTGGACACTTTCCATATACCTAATAGATTTGACAGACCCACCAGATAGTTAAAATCCCACATCCCTCTACCAACGGACCAGTGCACCACCAACCAATTTCGATAGCAAATCATCAGAATAAATTGGACGATAAACTGCCTGAAAAATTATTTTAACCCATCAATTTACATTCATCCGAACATTTCACAGAAAGTGGAAACATTGGTTTATTTAAGAACCCTTTTCTCAACTGAAATTTTCTGAATTTTAACATAACGTAGGCTCGGTGACCACTTTGGACGGGGGTCCTCATCCGTGGGGAATACTGGATTCACATCGGCGGAGAATACTTGATTCGTCACTGCCTTTGTGGCACTGTAAACTTTAAATCTCCTAGGACAATACATGTATAGTCTTTACGGACATTCGGGATTTTTGTGACGCCTAGTAAAATAATGTATAAGCCTTTATTTTGCATGATTTTAATTGATGCAGTTCTTATTTGAAGTTACATTGTCGTCTATTGATATCTGTTACAAAAACTCTGTGCACACCTGTATAAATCGCGCTATTTTTATCATTTCCACCGCCGATCTTTTTTGATCCAATTGAATTTGAATTAACGCTGAAATAACACAGTAGGAATTTTAAAGACTATGTCGAACATACCCACATATCTTTTTCCTTACTGACATTGGTGCCATTGGTGGTGTCAACACAGGATTTCCACTTTTTTCTGTGGCAAAATTATCTGAATTTTCACCATTTTTATTAAGTCATTCCCTTCATTTTAGCGCACTGTTGTGATACATAGCACACAGCTGCAATGCAGAGAGATAGGTATGATCTTCAGGGACAATTTTGTATGATAGAGTAGCTCTCCCACGTTTGCGAATGAATTTATTGTTTTAAATCACACGATGTTGCCATGTGACTGCCACACAAAAGTACAGTGGATGGGTCGCATGAATTGCTAAGTTGCTACAGGTGTGTCAGAGGGCACATGGATTTCTGTTCCAGGCAACTGTTGTGGATTATTGAAACAATACCACCATGGTGGTACAGACTTACACAGTAGTACAGTCTACTAGTGTCAGAAATCTTAATTAGCTTTAAAAATATGTGTAACTTTGACAACTGATATCATGCACAATGCAAACACTCGTGTGATTCGTAGTCTACCGTCACTGGGGCTTTTTTAAACCAATTTCAGAATTTTGAGAAAATTAGAATTGATCAAGAATCAACATGTGCCAACTCATTCTGACATGATGCCGGTAGTTGAATGAAATGAAAGAACGCGGCTTTAGATGACGTTTAAAGTAGTTAAAATTAAAGACTAATCGAGTATTGGAATTCAATCGATTCGTGTTAAAGGGCGATCAATAGCATCTGTTGCATTCTATTACACCTACTTTGGAACACATTTCAAGTGTGTGAGAATATAACAGATAGGCCACGTCGACAAACTTTATGGAAACTATAGAAACGAATAAATAACGAGCCGATAAGGAACAATGATGAATACAAAATCACTTGACCATGAATTACTTATTGGTTCTCGACAGCCCCTCAAATCAATACCAAACCAACCATAACACCAATTTGGTTATGTAAGCTTGGTCCTGACCTCCAGTCCTTTTCTTATGTTGAAATGGGTTTAAACAAGACTTTCTTTTCCCAAGTATTGACCACAAGCATGGAAATTACTCTTTGTCATATTCTAATGACATTACTGCATATTTTAAACATAGATTGGAATTGAAACAGTTCAGGGATTTCATACAAGAGTAACAAGAGATTCAAATTCTATATCTGAACTTAATAAGTAACTCCACATTGAACTTGTCATGGTGAAGATCAACCTGTAAATGTAACTAAATATTGGTATATTTCTTTTCTGGAATTTTAACCTATCTATCTAGGTAATTGGCTGAAAATCAACTTGAGCGACAGCAAAATCAGCTAATTTTGTGCAGAAACGAGGACAAATTGACCACGTTTGCAGTGACATTTTCCATCACACACCAATGCTGTTGAACAAATTGCTTTCAAAGGTCTGCAGTATAAATCAAGATACAAGTGTAGATCTAAATGATTGTAAATGATTCAAATTCTGTAGTATAACTCATATTTGTGGCTTTTAAATATCAACAGGTACCCTACTTGAAAAAAGCATCTACAGCTTGGCTATAAGGTAAACAAAAAATATAAAAGCATTAATGAATCATTCTGAATTGATTTGGTATACCTCCTTTAAATACATTAGTCAACTAAAGTGTAGAAGATATCTAGATCCAGGTCTACCGGTGTGACATGGAGAACTGTGATCATATAAAACTATTACTTAAGTAGTAGATCTACACCTGTGTAATAAATCATGGTCTGATGTACTCTTTCAGGGGTGGGGCTAGATCTATGCCCTGCCTTCACTTGTTTTACACTGTTGGCAATGCATCATATTCAATCTAAATGTGGCATATCTAGAGTAGATCTGCACAGTGCCACACTGATGATGGCATCAATGAATACTTCCCAATATTTAAATTTTGACCATAATAGCAGTTTTAAATGATACTATCACTTTATGTGTATCGGAAATCTAGATCTAGAATCTAAATTTTGTGTCAAAGGACCGGCACCGGTAAATGAAAAAACTTACCAAGGAGCAAAAAACATGACAAAATGTGGTTTTTTGGCCACTTCTTCATTAAAGTTGTCTTTTGTATACAGCGGGGCTGTCTTCCCATGGTCGTCATCGGCAAAACAGTATGAAATTGCCGCTAAAACGATGAAATTTGTCAAATGCATGTTGTCTCCGCGATCGTCTTCTGCTTTATGTCGTCGTGGCCAGTGTCAACTGCAGCTTCCGGCTTAAATTAGAGCAAAATCGGCCTTTCTGCTTCCATGTAAAAACCGAAACCAAAACATTTGTAAAATTTAATCCTACGTATATAGACCGATCAACAATCTGGCGAGACTCCGAGATTTGAGGTTCGTTACAATAGGCGTCTATGGGAGATGTTAATATTTTTGCTTTTAATTCTCAAAATAGGGGAAAAATTGGAATTTCTCTTATTTAGTCATTTAGCTTTTATATCATTTCATGACTTTTGAATGCAAGATTAGTTCAATTATGCATATTTGTGTGAAAAATTCACTATTTTCCCTAACATTTTCATGCAAATTTATATGATTTGTTAAAGTTATTGTTTAGTATTATTAAACAACTTGTTATTAGCATTCATGTGTGCTTTTTAGTATCAATTAATGATTGCTGGGATTAATTATTAAAAACAATTACCATTGATGCTAAGAAGTTATTATTATTTCAAACAAACATAAATTGATTTTCTTGTTCTTAGTGTTCATATTTGTTCATGTAGACATTGAATCCTGGCTCTTCCATGCCAACTCTGAAAAGGCATGTTCATACATTACACATGCTAAAACACCAAGCAAATGATTAAATGCTGAAACAAACATGAACACTAATGTAACAGATTGAAGTAGATCTATGCATGACAGTAAGGAGCTAGAGATGCTATCTGTGCATTTCTGGTCTAATGCAGTGAATGCGTAATCCTTAGCAAAGTGGTTAACTCCCTAAATGAGTGCATACATCTATCACATTCAAATCATTCACAGCTCCCCAGTCAATTACCAATTAGAGTCTCCACATCACATGCACACCTGGTGGTAACCAATCAGGCCATCATGTGATTCCCTGAACCAAAGGCAGCATGACATGTAAGAGTGTATTCCTACTCAGCTCCCACCATATCTACACAAGTAACTACTGATCAGAATGAGATGAGACTAGTATCAATCTGAGACAGTGTGCCCTTCTACCTGTAATAACCACAATTTGCACTAACTAGTTCTGCTCCTCTGTTGAGCTCCCACCTCAGCCTGGGGACTACTTTGTGTGGTAGCATTGATATGCTGGTGGTTATGTATTAGGTATAAAAGGAGGAGCATGCCTTATGAAAGTAGGACCTCCAGAAAAACCATCAGACTGTTAAGTGCCAAAATAGCAAACAGCAGAAACTTCTCATGTATTGAGAGGAGCTAGCTTAACTCCTTGCTTGGGATCTGCCAAATTGCATGTTTGGCCTGTTTGAGCCACTTTTAGATACTTTGCAGATCTTAAAGGCAGAAAGAGTTCATGAAGTGATATGGGAGCTAAATGACAAAATAAGAGAAGTTACAATTTTTCTGCTATTTTGAGAATTAAACAGAAAAATATGGATATCTGCCACAGACAGCAATGCTAACAAACCTCAAAAATCCGCCATGTTGATGATGTATGCTGAAACACTAAACTAGAGATTGAACTACTTTGCTGTAACATGTTTTAACCCTTTTCCTGCCACCGTTTGATTCTACTATACCTAGTGCTATGCCAATAACAGATATATCTGTTCTCATCTACTTTGTCCTACAGGGCCATTAGCAAGAATATCTGCATCACAGGTAATTTTTTCAAAAAGGAACAAGCAGGGTCAGGATTTTTGGCTTACATTTTAATGCAATACTCCAGGAATGAAACCCCACAACTTATGGACATTTATGTCCCAAAAGTGCAAATATATATTGACATCTCAGCTGAGGCTTGTTTTAACCATAGATCTAGATCTAAGCTGCAGCCATAGATCTAGATCTAATCCACAGCCATAGATCTAGATCTAAGTCATGGCTGTAGATCTAGCTTTAAGCCATGGCTGTAGATCTAGATCTAATCTGTGGCTGTAGATCTAGATCTAAGCCATGGCCATAGATCTAGATCTAAGCCACAGCTGTAGATCTAGATTGAAGTCATGGCTGTAGATCTAGATCAAAGCCATGGTTGTAGATCTAGATCTAAGCTGTGACCATAGATCAGGATCTAAAACTTGTTGGAGGTGCCACACCCACTTTTGCTAAAGTGAAGAAAGTAGTTGTAAGCTTGGTGTGAGGACTGAAAATATTGTGTCTAAAATAGCCTATACTTTACCATGATCATGCACAGCTTGTATGTTGCACAAGCTGCTCAGGAACTCTGGCATGTTGTGCAAAAACACGGAAACACCCACCCAGACCCGAAAGTTATGGGAAAGTAATGTTTCTATAGATGTCTGTCTGTTATTGGGGGGGGGGTTACATCCTATCCTGGTCCTGTCTGGGTAGGTCCTGTCGGGGGAGGGGGTCCTCTTGTCCAGGTCCTGTCAGGAGAGGGAGGGGGTGGGTACACCCTGGCCCTGTCTGGGGTACCCATCCCTCAGACAGGACCAGGGGGTACCCCCTCCCCAAGACAGGACCAGGCTTTGATTCTCTCGGCCGCGGGTGGTATGCCTCTTACGGTCACGCAGGAGGACTTTCGTGTCTTTACCGTTTGCTTGCGAACAGGTGTAGAACAGCATTAACTGTTGTCACTAATAACTGCAAGGATCATTCCCATTTCCAAAAATGTCCCAACTGTGGCCGGAAGTTTCTGATTCGAAGGAAGTGATTCATTACTTCTGGTGAATAATTAACTAAAATTATGATGAAGTTAGTGGCACGTGTCAGCGCAATCGGTAGGGTAATTGATCGATCACTACCATCAATTGTTGTTGCAACAACAGGTCATAAACTTTGCTTGACCAAGGGCGATGACGATCAGAAACTCATCCATTTATAGATGTAACTCATTAGACACCCTGAAGGAGCTTCAAGTGATTCTGACATTTGCAACAGTTGCAAAGAATTCTGATTTGAGGCCTCAATGGTCGCCTATGAGAAAAGAT
>JBCAUG010248681.1:0-18447 GCA_038406175.1 Haplosyllis leylae
GGGAAAAATGAAAAAAATACTGGAAAAGTCAGGGAAAAGTCAGGGAATTTTGTCAGAGGAAAAAAGTGGGAACCCTGACAGTAGCCATTGGTTAATTCAGCATGGACATTGGGCTTATTGATGCTAAAGGGTAAGCACACATTAGAGAGAAGTCGGATTGGTCTCCGGAGTGCGGATTATAACCTCCCGCTGCTTCTGGAGATTTTATCTAAGAAATGGACGTGTATCAAACCAAACAAGGAGAGTTGTTTTCCATTTTTGGAGGTCACCGGAGATTTTATTTTTCACTGTGGCGTTGCCTTTGGATTCTATGACCTGACCATAAAATAGTGCACATGTCATGGACACTGTAACTTAGAGATTGGCCACTAGAGTGCAAATTTGGTTGAGTTTGTTGGTTACAGACTATGTTCTGTTCATTCATTTCAGCAATTCGAAGATGTGAACGTCTGTCTTGATTGCTTTTCAATTCATTTTGACCCCCGGCGGTATCCAGTCTTGTTAGCTCATTTAAGATGGATATTTTCGGAAATTCAATGTAATTGATACATAATCGGTGATGGCTAGAAATACAGGCTAAAAAAATTACAATGAAACATCACTGTCTGACGGCTAGAATAGTAATTATAACACACATGTTCTGCAGCGCTGCTTCTGGAGATGAAGCAGCTTGTGACTGCTTTTCGAATTATGCGGAAGCGACATTGTTGAAGTACGCAAAAATAATTGTCTGCCATGCAGTTCTTGATATGGGAGAAAATATGACCCGCGTAGGTGTGTCATTTATCGGAGCCTATGTACCCAGTACCACGTACAGGAAGAGGCTTTGTTGCCACGTGGATTTTGCAGGAAATGGATTTTTATAGCTTTTAAGTGGGTACAGTTTCTTTGATTAACGGTAGCATACTTCTTTTGTCAAACAAGGAGTGTCTTTACTAGTTGGTAATGTGAAACTTTCATACTCAACTTTGGATTACAGCAAAGCGGTAAATGGGGAAATATTACCAGAACGTACCAGATGCAAAAAGGAGATTTTTGCGTAATGGGTGCAAGGGAAGTTAATGAGATGCCGCTGTTGTTGAACTTCAATCCATATATGGTTCTAAAGACATTTAGAACACATAGCATCAAAGTTTGTTTTGGTGAGATGGCAGCATGGGTGAGTCATTCTAGTTAGAAAGCTTCCTCATCAGCTGACTACCTTCACTGCTGCAACTGCAGGCTACGGAAAGTGCAGAGACATAGAGCTGCTGCAAGAAAGTGGCTATACTGACTATGATTTGGGAACATTTACATGTAGTTACGTACCCACTCTGAATGGTATGTAGGTTGGTCATTAGGGGCTCTTTCTCTCTGTGTGGATGTTCATATTGATGCTGTCTAGCTGTGTTTATGTTTAGGCTTAGACAATGAGACAGTACTAGCAGGGACTAGTCGTCTGAAACTTGCAAGGCCTTACCACTGTTGTGTACGAAGAAGGATCAGCTTGACAGGACATAACTTGTTAATCCGTGTGCTACCACGGTAACAAAGAAGGGAAGACTCACAAAGGAATGCGTTCACCTTTAACAGCCTGTGTCCTGACGACTATCTGTAATGCAAAGCGCCAGGTTCATTGCCAATCCAGGACATGGGATAACAACAATGACATAATAACGTAACGACACTTGGAACAGCTTTTGTTTTGGCTGCAGCTTTGTTCGCTTAGGTTATCAGCTGATACACATCATTCAAAGGGAACTGACTGTACGGACCGGTATTTGGGTTTTTGCTATCGTCAATACAGGAACAGTGTTTGTTTGATGGGACAGAGCACGCATTTATACCAATGGAATCCCCTGCGTTTACATTGAGGACATAAACGAAATCGTTTCTGTGCTCATGTCTATGTACCGTTAAATGGTTTGAACGTTGTAACAATGTGTTGATTTGTGGAATCGGATGGAGAACAGTGGAATAATGATGTGACGAAAACTTTGAGACTTTGACATTGCACGTTCAAGAGTTAACGTTGAGTCAGTTTTCTAGATGGAGGTTTCTGTGTGAAAAGCGAGGATTGGGCGGGTGTTCAGCTCAGCGGCAGTAGCCGACGTTGTGGGTGAGGTGAGAGGGGAGAAGACAGGGGGCTTCGCCAGTCCCGTCCCGGAGCGAAGTGGGTACTACCAAGCTAGTCTGGGACCTCAGACTCGGCTAGCTCCACAGGTACCCCAACCTCCCCAGAAGGGCAGTAGTAATTGTAGCAGTAGTCCAAAACACCACGTTGTGTATACGAATCAACACAACGGTACCGCAGTTAGTACCACAACCAGTTCTGGAACCCGTAACTCCAAGATGGGTTCCAAGCGCATCTATGACCGTCATCTTGCTCAATTCGTGTACAGTTGCTCACCATCCCGTGGTTGTAATGGTTACAGGTACCTGGTGCACCACTCCACCTACTCGAGCTACCAGTCCAGTAGGATGGAGGAGAACACGGCAGATGAGTGCTACCGCAGCATCAACCACGCCGAACGCATGATGCGCAAGATGGAGACGTACCACACCAAGGGCCAGCTTTGTGACGTCACACTCATTGTTGGCCAGCACCGTATCCATGGTCACCGCATCGTCCTCAGCGCTGCGTCTGATTACTTCGCCGCCATGTTCACCAATGACGTCAGGGAAGCGACGCAGGAGGAAATCAAGATGAAAGACGTGGACCCAGAAGCTTTATCATCTCTAGTCAACTACATGTATACTGGTGAGTACTCTTTAATTATTGCACTGTTAATGTCAAAGGTTTCCAGTAATGAACGAGAGATAGACATCAATCACCTGCATTTCTAGACTGTCCTGCCTCACATTATCATGCCTATCGGTGAAACCTGTTTGAAACGAGTTTTCGGAGGGAAAAAGATTAGCTTGGTTTAGAATCGAAAGTAGAATTACAATATAAATGTGATATGTGACCGAGCCTCTTAGTAAGATGGACACTCGTGTAATTTGTGCTATACAATTTAGTCCTGCCCGAACTCGTTGTTTCAGAATCATGGCACTTGGATATAGATCTAATTGAATAATGTATTGGGTAACAATGAATTCTTTCGCCGTTTTAGTTAAAAATACAGCGTCGCTAAACCACTATTTTATCTTTTTGTCTCATCAAGAATGCAGAATGAAAAAAAAAATCCAATGCATAAATATTCTCTGTTGTCCTCCCTTAAACGTTTGATATTAAATTCATGACAGGCCTCCTCATAATGGAAACATGTCGTTGAAACCATGGGTCTCGTTGCTTATTTATGACCAATGTAGTTGAACATATTTATTATTAATAACATAGGAATTACACACTCGACGTAATTGCTACATATTATGACAACTACAGTCTATATTAACGCTTCAAATTAGAATTTATGGGGTATTACTTAGTGCATTGCGTATCAGATGGGGGCCATAACCACTCAGTAGATAAAAGAACAACGAGCAACCTCCATAGAGACGTCTCTGGAATCTTAAATCAGGTTGACGTCATAACATTGCGCCCCTATATCATGTTGAATTACCTTCGCGTACAAAAAGGTCATAATCTGTTTTTCACCAGAGGACCGTCGACAAGTCCATAGTTTTGCGATTTATGAAATGGATGGACAAAAGTTCCATTTGTGCCTAATCAGGAAGTTGGTAGAGCGACTGACACATAGGGTTTTAAACTGTGATTTGCGAGTGACATATTGGAAGAGAATGGGATTTCCACCTCCTAAGTCTGGAAGGGTGGGGGAATGTGTGACCAGAATATATTAACAATCGGTCTTCCAATTGCGTAGAAAACTGAAAGAATTTCCAGCCCAGAATAATTCTTCCACGGTGACCCACAGAAGTGGCTATTCGAAAAGAGACTTATGAATAAAAAGTTTTTGTAAGCTTTTTGTTATACTCAAAGGATGTTTTTTTTCATGTGGCCATCACAATATACGTTTCTGGAAAATCCATCCATAAAGAGTACATGGGATTTGCAAGTTTGAATCAGTTTGGCAACAGTAATATTGCATGTGACGAGTTTATATCTCCTATTGACAACTGGAATTGTCCAGACTGGAATTATGTCTAGCATCTAAGTACCAATTTACATTTTCCATCTGGTTTCGACGATCTGAAATCATTCGTGTAATAATGAACAAACCAGATTTTGCGAACCCAAAGCTCAAATTGGTGCAACCTATATTTGGAAGGAATGTAATTATTTCAGCAGACAGATAATAGCCTTATCCTGGTTTGCTGATTTCCCAAAAGCGTAATAAACTATGTGGACAAAAAATCATAAATCAAAGCTTAAATAGGGGAAACTGTGTTTGTGAATATACACCAGCAGTAAGTGTGACGCGTTTAAGGTCATGCTAGGATGTTGTTGCCCTGTTCATGGCCAACTAAATATTTCTGTTTTTAAAGTAAGTAATGTAAGTTTGTACTTTAGAGTTTAAAATTGAATTACCTGGCGGAATAAGAAAATAAGCCTGGCGCACCTTCAGAAATATTCGAGTATTGTTCTTTTCGTGAGCAAACAATAATAAGACACAAATACAGAAAATTGTCGAACACTAAAGCGCCTCTCATTACCAGACCTTACACGATGGTAGTTGTAAGTTGTTACATACTGAGGCGTAATGTGGATGAAGTGCCACGTAATGAAAGTGTAATTAAATGTAGAGACAACGGTCGCATGTAGAAGAGAGACTGGTGTCACAGTCGATTCTCCGAGGGCTTGTCATTCCAGCCAGAACGGTTATACTTTTACAGCCATGGAAAGCATCTTTTGGCAGGTTTATAGCTGTTGCACAATGAAATATATTTTGCCTCGAAGAGCCTGTTTTACATTTTTAGTATATTCCATAAATACTGCATTGGAATCATTTCTCAACTATTAACTACAAAATGTTTTCAGTGAAAGTAAAGCAAATGAAACCTTACAGGTTAAGACTTCTATCTTCTCATTGACTTCAAAGTGAACAGGCGAAAAGACTGAACATAAGGATATGATTATGAAGTGAACACTTACTAACATCAACACGAGTCAGGAAAAAATCCTTGAATGAACAAAAGCATATGCTTCAGGCGTGGGCGGTTTTAGTGTTTATTAAGCTGCAAAGATAAGTACCCGTTTATGTCAGTCGAATCAATTATTGGATCCTGTTCTTTAAGTAAAGAGACCAAATAAGTTAATGCAACTCAGCTCCCGTGGAACACAGAGCTGTCAAAAGTGCCTGTCAAACCGGGAATGAAACATGGCCATATCCATGCACTCCACGTAATTAGGGTCTCATTTTAATCATAAAAACTAATTAGCTAACTGTTCAGGAAGATTAAATAATGGCATAAAAACAAAAAACAGGCAGAAATCTATCAGGAGTTTGACAGGGTACGCGGAGAAAAGGGGATGCAGAAAATAACAAATTTGCTCGAAGGTTAATAACTTTCATTAAATGGAATGGCTTTAGTTTTTTGCTCCACGCTACTTTTTATGTACATTGCTTTGGAGCCATTAATAAAAAGCATTTTATTCATTTCTATTTTTACTCTTGATCTTGCACCAAAGGTCCAGAACTAATTGGTTTATTGGTACTAAGCAGTAGATGAAATCCCATGTTCCGATCTCTTATAATTTACACCTCTGCATGGAAGCTGCTGAAGAGGAATTTGTCTATATTTGGAATACACTATCCCCATGTGGCGCCATTTAAGCTTGATTTATACCTTTGCACTGCATACCATTCAGACCTTCAATGTAGTCTTTTACTCTTTATGTTGGGTAACATTAACTATGCTAGTTTAATTACTGACTTTTTATGCTTTCAGCATTTAATCAAAAATGAAAACCTTCATACATTGAATTCTATTAGAATGACCAGATTGTTCTTTTTTGTATCCCAGAGATCATTGAATGGGAATGATAGACAGAATGGTGGATGATAATTCGATTGGTTTGTGAATTGATGATAGATTTTGGATATCCACGCAACATGTGTCCATCTGTAATTTCGATAATAGAGTTCCACAATTCCACACCCCTCCCCCAAAGCCTCTCTGATCTTTCTATAATCCAACAGGGATTTCTGCAGTGGCAGTTATGGGCTCTTACGTAGAAACTCTTGTGGAATTAAAAATGAACACAGAAATGCTGTCAAGGGACATTAACATCACAAAGTCCGTATTTTAGAGAGGAAATCAGATTAAACTGACAAAAGCCTCTTTTCTTGGAACATTTTATCGCAATTAGAGTAATTCACGGAAAGGATTTAGAGTCGATTTGGTTCATAAAGAGAGAGAAGATCTGTAAATCCAAAGATATTAGTGTTCTGAGGCGTGCTTGTAATATCAATATGCAGTGGGTGATTTCTCGCACAAGTTAATTAAAAGGGAAATGTCACTACATTTTCCACTATGTTTCCATGTATGAAATGATAACTGTCCTCCCGAAGAAATTTTCCTGGTCGATGTAAGATTTCTATCTGGAACATGGAGACGTGAATAATGAATTCCATCCGTTTCCGGTAAAATTCTAAAAAGAAAGCCTTTATCCTAGGAACAAAAACAGCTAGCACGAAAGAAGTTTTTGTGCAGAGATATGCCTCACATTCTTGGATCTACTAGTTTCGGCTTTGAGTCTTATCTTAAATTGGCATTGTAATAATCATTTCGTATTCATTCAATATTTCAAGGCTTAGAATTCATAGGAAAAAGCGTGAAGGCTTCTTTGAAATTCAATACTTTTTATTTTCTTAAACCAGAGTGTTATTGCTCATTACGGTCCAGAGACTGTAATTACTTATTTAATATTTAAAACATAAGTGTCATTTAGCAAAGAAGATTCTGATAAAAGCAACACGTATACAGAATTCTCTGTGCCTCTGTTAATAGACAGCGTCAATATTGAGCAATTGCATTATGTTCACTTTGATTCTGCTATTGTTGTGTACTCAGAACCGTCTTTTAGCAGGATTTGTTCCGTATTTAGACAAACGATCGCTACTTTCCTTGTGAAACTTCCAACGTTTGGCTTCCAGGCAGGAAGAATGTATTGGGTTAAGCAGGATGATT
Organism: Haplosyllis leylae; assembly: GCA_038406175.1. Taxonomy (NCBI): domain Eukaryota; kingdom Metazoa; phylum Annelida; class Polychaeta; order Phyllodocida; family Syllidae; genus Haplosyllis; species Haplosyllis leylae. The sequence continues at coordinate 7,075 of JBCAUG010248681.1, forward strand.
CTCAAATACAAAAAAAAAAAAGTCTTAACATAGCATGAGAAACTTTTCCCAAGGTTTTAAAACACTTGATAAAATAGTTTCAGCACTCTGTCATGTGAAACATAATTCCTACTTTCTGAAGAAGTTTTCTGTGTATCCTTGGTAGTGGCGACAATATAGTGTGTGTTCCCAGCCACACCACAGACTTGCCGAACCGATAGTATCCAGTAAGTATTTTAATTAAAGCTTGTGGTTATTTTGCTGTAGTATTCTTAACTGCAGTAGAGTTTTGCCATCAAATAAAGCAGCAGAAGTTTGGCTGAACTCCAGTTCAATTTCGCAAGATACGACAAACGGCTGGAGCCAAGTTGTCTAGTGGGCACGGTATGGCTACTCTAGAAAGTATCCTGAATGTGCAGAATAATATAGTCATTAAAAAACCTAAAACAGAATATCAGAGAATAAATCGCGAGATCGCAATAAATCCGTTTCGACCCCTTTCACACCATGATGGATTCAACTGACATTTAAATTGACACTGAAGTGGCGTGGAAATTTCATGGAAATTAGTTTCGGGGGAAGGGTAAAACTTTTATGGATGCAAATTTCAGCTTTTGGAATAAATTAATTATCAAGTTGGGCTCTCGTAAATCATTTTCACCAAAAAATTGGAAAATTTATTTTTCGCTTTTCCAGCTTCCGCTTGGCAGCAGAGTGCCTTTTACATAATTCTGCAGCGCAAATCAGGAATTTGCAAATAGCGTTAACACCAGCCGTTTCTTATTAACTTTTTAGCCTTAAGTAGATCTTTTCATGTGCTGGCAATGCAGCTAATGGTTTTTCTGGCAGGAGTTCATTCCTAGGCACACATACGTGCCTATAGAGTCTATTTTTCTTCAGAATGCATATTGCATGTCTGTCAACCATAAAGGAATGCGTGCTGCCAAGCAGATATCATAGAGCAGCCAAGCTGAAGAGAAGTCTGGATTATGTATCTGATATTAACTAATAATGAAAAGAGGAAACTCTTTTTGAAAACCTGTGAAACCTCCACTGAGGTTCCATTAAGGCTTTCTTGCCTACCATGATAAATCCTGCAGGATTGAATTGTGTCTAACTCTCATATTTTTTGCATGTGTTGTAACTATTCCTTACTGTTATAATTCAACGTCTGAAGCTCGACAAATCAAAGGCATCATACCTATACATACATTTTTGTCATCCTACACTTTAAAAGTTAGCATCCTTTTGAAGGAAAATACATTTTTTGTCATCCTTTGCACAGTTATTTTATTCAGTAGACGGACATTAGATATTTGTAGAAGGACGTACATGGAAACCAGAGAGCTTGGTTTGTTGTGGGACTTCAGTATCACCCGTTAATGGTAAAATGTCTGGGCCACGTATGATCATTAATCAGACATTAGCTTCGAGGCCAAGACGACTCGGTGGACATGATAGAGCCTAATTTGGTCCGGGAACACTGACCTTTCCTTCTTCAGTGGTTTTCTTTGAACGTTTCCCAGTGCCCCGGGACATTGCATGTCCAAGTCTCTATCTTGTAGTTGTAAAGAAAGAAGTTTCGGTCAGTGTGTCGGAAAATTAGGTTGCTTGTTGAGTAAGAATGATCATTTCTTCCCATGACACTGGTGAAAATATTTCTGGGGGATTTTCACAGCACTGTTTTGGAAAAATCCTAATTGCTTCAGGAATCAGTATGAAATATCCCTTCTTCTGGAAACTTCAATTATAAGAAGCAGACTCTTGCGTCACTTGAAAATAATTGATGGCCTAAGCAAGACTGAATTGCTTTGGAAAGGAAATCAGTTTCAACTTGTCACTGCAGAAAAGTTTTGAAGAGTAGTAATTTCATTCCATTAGGGAAATGGCCTGGCCATCCTGCACCTTTAACCTGTGTCTTGATTTTCTTGACTTCTGACACATTTCATCCAATTGCATCCTGTGCAGTGTTGCAAGATAAAAATTTAGGTCCCTGGTTACACAGTCCCAAAACCTGGTGTTTAGTTCTCTCCAGACAGCTGCATAACTTATTCAGTTAGTTATTAGCACCGGCATTGTTTTACATTGTGCGCTATTTCTCGAAAATTTTGTCTGGTCAAGATAGTGATTTTCTGTGCATGGGTATCACGAAGGAGACAGTAAACCTAAAAATACAAATTACCTCGCAAAAATGCGAAGTATTGAAAGAGATCGGAATAAGTGAAAAATAATGAATTCCCAGTGCTACATAAGGTATGGTATTGAAAGAGATCAGAATAAGTGAAAAAGAATGAATTCCCAGTGCTACTTGAGATATGCTTCATTTACGCAAGGCCCTTTCAATGGAATTGTGACGGAACAGAAGGTAATAGTAATATATTTCGGATTAATTTTCACCTCTATTCTCGACAGAATAATACGTTCGCTTTAATGACTGCACATAAATAAATGACACTTTCCCCTGTTTCCAATAAAATTGTTATGATAAATGAAATTCAAAATTTTCCTGACAATTTAATACCCTGGAAATTTCATGTAAATCACACTGAGCTGGTATTGGCACATTTGCTGTAAATAAATTCCTGAATCTGGTCTATCTCGTCAAATCTACAAAAGTTAAATGAACGGCTTTACTTTTCGATCATTTTACTTTTCAAATAATTATGTGACTCTGGAAAAATTTACCACTCGAAACCAGTCAGGACTTGAGTACTGAAAACAATTTGCTTGTGACAAATGCCAAAAGCCATTGAATTTTTAGACATTTCCGAAGGTTAAAGGCAATGACGGACGACTTAGATGGACTTTATATTCTTTACCAAACATATTTAAGAGTAAAGCGGTGTACATGTACTTTATGAGTGCAGTTGGGTGATCTTTAAGGTGCGGTGTACTTTGTGAGTGCAATTTGGTGATGTTCCAGGTGACATTACGAATCAAAGCAGCGTAGTTTGAAGAGAGTTCCATTGGGTAACGTTCTTCTGACTGCCCTGTCACTGTGTATGTAATTTATAAAAGAAACCCGGGTGAACAGCTACTGGCAATCAACACAGATTTATGTAAAATGAAGCGAATTAAATCCAGATATGAACGATAATTTACTTAAAACGTGAAGAGAAAATCGTTGGGAAAGATGTATGAATTGGCCCACGACCTGTGCAGAGAAATGTGTGCGGTGTGTAAGAATGATGTGACCAGCCCTGATTTAGCATTTACCTCATCTCTTTTGATACAAGGACATTGAACTGCAATCCCATGTGGACACGACTAAATCCATGTTGATAACTGGTGGGACAGCTGTATGTAAAAGTGAAAGTATTCGACAGATTTGTAGGATTGGAATCGTATCAATCAATAACTGGAAATTCCATTGGAATTTGGTGTATTCCCTGCATGATGAGAAGAGTGTAAACACAGGATTTGGGGCCTACTTTGGTATCTCCCTTGTCCCTAATTTCAACCACGCACTTTCACTAATCATCACTTTATGCTCAACGCTTCGATTTTCTGTTTCTGTATCTGGAATCTGTTCATTGCAAATCCAGTGAGTAAAATTAAAGGTATAAATTAGTAATTTTAAGACACCCAGATGACATTGTGAAACGCAAATGAAGGTAAAAAAGCACCTGGGGGAATTAGGATAGTTCAGCTTCACAATATTGAAGAATGAATGAAGCCTCTTACTTCTTTGCTTGAAAGGGAAAGATAGAAACCAGGTCGAAAATAGTAATAAGCGAAAAAGTTTCTTTTGACAGATAGCATGTGACAAGAACTTGTTACGCAGTGTTCACACTTGTTGTTATGTGAAAATGGTGTGAAACTTTCTTAATTTCTCTTTAATGTTTCAAGTTAAGTTTTCTTCTGTGTTTCTGGTTAAACACAATTGTCATTCCTGATCTAGGACGACTTCCACGACTGTACTTCAAGCCCTCGGCGTACTTGTTAATGATTGGTATTTTCATCAGATCGGTGAAACCCATGTGGAAAAGAAAACAAAGAAGCATATACGACTAAATCAACAATTTTTATGATAAGGGAAGATCCGGAATCCTGTTTGAAAACATAAAAGCCATTGAGAGGCGAAGCCATCTAATCAAGATACTAAAATGCCCATTTGCCGAAACAATCATTGAACCAAAGGCCATCGTTTATTTGTTCCCACAGTTACAGTTCTTTATTCCCATTTGGATATTTCTGTCAGATATGATCTACTGAGGGGCAGTTACTTCACTTTGCTACAAGGAATTTCAAGCCATAAACATACTTGGACGAGACAATGCCTTTGTGAATGATAGTGTCATCTGGTACGAAATCAACCATTGTGAAAGTCTGCAATTTAGAAAAGGGGGTTAATATTGTCCATTTGAATGAATTTCATCAGTGAAGAAAGTGCTTACGGCGAGCAGCTGGTTGAGCAATTGGGTAATGGTTCCAAGAAACGTTCTTGCATAAAGAGGAGCAACATTTTGGAGAGTTCCCGCGGTGGTTTAACCCAGATGTTTGTGACGTTTATTGTCAAGTCGTTGTATGTAACGACTGCACCACGGATGAGGAAAAATTGAAAAAAGATATTTCGGATCGTGACAAACAAAAAATGGTCGCATAAATATTCAGGATTTGAGACATGAATGTTATTTCTCAAAAGAGTTGATGATAAGGTACTTTCCACACAAATGTTGTCCAAGTAGGTAAATGTACTTTGTCAATATTAAGCAATTACATTATGTTTGTAATATTGAGCTCAGGACAGGACCATTAGTAAAATTTGTATTGTATGTGGATATTACAGGCGAAAATAAATTATTCATAAAGCAAGAGTCATTTCAGGACTTAATTGTGGTAATTGAACTAAAAACGGTTGTTCGAGAACAAGAACTGTTTTTAATATCAGCAGCACAATGACAATTTAAAAATATGTTATCACATCACTGAAAGGCTGCATCATGCAATAGAATTTACATTGCTCCAAAAAAAGAAGCTCTGCAGCTTATGGCACAGCTGCTGTAACTCTAAATTTCTGGCGACTTAACTACATACAGCATTTTTGTTAGTACACGTATTTTTCCACAACGGACGTCGATCATGTGGCAATCTTGCTATAGTTTAAACAACAGTGGCAGAGTACACCTTTTGTTAAACCTTTCATTTCCTTGAAACCTTTCATTTTCATCTGTGTGTCCACACTGTCCACACAACAGCTGTACTGGAAAGTACAAGAGCACCACAATAAGAAGTAATATCATGAATGTTTTTCACTAATTCTCACATACGTGCCGAAAGTATTTTCCTTGGCATTTCTGTGATTCCATCTATCAGCTCGACAGTATTGTATTTATTGGCAATGAACAGCGGTTACAACTGCCCAAATTACAAATGATTCAAGTTTGTTCTTTGAGCAATTTGTCGTTCCCAGAAAAAGCCTGTTCAGCGCAGTGATATGACATCCGTTATGTTCTCTACCACAAAGGTTCCAGTCTGATCGCAATCTGGCTGTGTAGATTTATTTCTCTCTCAGTGACACTACCTAGAAATTGTCTTCTGCGAAGAACAAACGTAATCCTGACAGGATTGATAATTTATCCTCCGGAAAATTTTCCTTTGCTCGGAACGTTGGACTAAACATTTTGACAAATGGGAATGAAATTAAGAGTTGAGTACATTCTCTTTCACGTTGTTTTATGGACTTGCTGTTTGTACAATTCTTATCACGATCTACTACAGGCTTACGAGTTCCACCACAATTATTAAACATCTTGGAAAGTAATGAAAACAATACACTGTCCCTTTTCCAACTAGCTTTTGTTGAAGGCCACACGAAAGTCCAGATGTACTTCAGGTTCACTGATTTCAACACATTTGCAGTTACAGATTTTAAGCTTTCAGACATTGACCACAAGGTTCTTCCACTTATTGATTTCCCTTTTGTAAAGAAAACAAAGACTTTTCTTTTGTAGTCTAAGGTCAACAGTATCCTGAAAGTCTTTGTTCACAATTGGCCTACAGATCAGATAATCAGAGTAGAAAAGCTTTGTGGGGAGTGACGGCAGGACAGTCATCAATTGTGTGTATGATTAGGTTTACTCGAACCTTCATTCAGTTACAAAGCCAGTAAGTGTACAGTAAATTACCACAGAAGGAACAAAGGTGCTGAAGTGCATCTCAGTTCCATTACGGCCGAATGACTATCTTACTCTTGGTATCACAAGGTCGGTCTAAGACTTCCTATGGTCAACCAAGATTTTCGGGAAGAACTAAAAAGCAAAAGGAAAGGAATATCAGGAAGTTTAAGAATTACAAAGTGACTAGAGGCCACATCTGGATGTGTAGCCAAAATTAGGCATGGTGGCCTTGTTGCACTTTAGCACAAAGTGCCAAACAAATTCCGTCATGTTTTGCTCAAACATTCATACATGACACCAATTAAACCGCATGGGTAACTCCGCGAGCCACCAAAAATTAAATGACTTAATTCTTCCAATAAAATACTTCACAAATTAAATCTATATGAAACATGGCGGCTTCATAGTACAACGTACAAACATGTTTTCACTTTGAAGGAATTGTAGTAGGTTTACAGAAACATGACGTGGTATTATGAAAAGTTGTAAGGATGTTCTGTATTCAGTATTGAAACTTTTTCTTTCACGATTGATTCCGTGCAATATTGTCCCAGAGAAAAAACTTTGAACCACTTTTGTTTTTACGGTATCATTTACCATGAATGGTTTTGCTTCGTGCTGGAACTTTCAGGCTAGAATCATCGTGATTCAGCGATTACCGTTTGGGAACAGAGCATTATTTTAAGCTCACGGAAAGTAGGCCATAATACCTGCAGCGACTTATGACCGTTCTGTACAATAGTTTTGATTAGACAAAAGTAATTTTTTGAGTTTTTTTGTTTTTATTTGCTTTTTTTGGTATCTTGACTTTCTTTTTCTTTTTGAAGATAATTATTTTTCATTTCTGTCACTCAGTTGAATTATTCAATATGTGATAAAAGTTACAAATTTCCTTTCTACCTTCAACACAAATGTTCGTACCTTCAAAAAGCCGCCCTTGTAGCGAAAACTAATTTACATCAACTACAAATTGATTCCACAACATTAAAAGGCTTGAAGGACAAAGTTTTGCTGTGTTAAACTAATGTCTACCGATTACCCTGGTGATTATTCCTCCGTTAATTTCATCGAGAAGGTGACAACAATCATTGATGACCGTAAGGAACATGGTAAGGAACAAACCTTTGGATTAAAGCATGTGGTATTCATCATTAGCCTTCCATGGAAAATCCCATCTACATTTACATTAGACACAGACACTCTAGTGTTCTAATTTAATCCTGATTTATGAGAAACGTCTCAAACAGGTCTGGTGCACGTAACTGTACTTGTGAAGCTGGTTCTCCTGATTTCCATATGAGACACTTTGGCCGTAATCGCAGTTCGTCCGAAGACATTTATTTGTCTCCGTGTGATACTTTAAAGAAATTGCCTTCAACATGAAAGAAACTTAATTCAAACAAATGTGCTCGGCTTAAGGTTGTCCCTGAAAAGAGTCTTTGCCTGCCTTTGGGGCATGACACAGATTATGACAAATGAGGATATCAGGTAAGTTCCATTATTTAATTTGGAAAGATAAGCAGCTTCTTTGTGTGAGCGTGGATGATAAAGTGTATCAGATAAATCCATTCAAGATCGTAATTCCTACCTTACAGGGGAAATGCATTATTCCATTCAGTGATCAAGAGTAAGCACCCAGAGTAGACACAAAATTGTTAGCTAATGTTTAGCAACGAGAAGCATTCAAGAAAACTGAAAAAGCTAACCAACATGAATATTATTGCAAAAAGAAGTTTATACTTTTTTCAGTCTTTCTGAAACAGCTTTCGGTAATACTTCGTTCTGTATTCTAAAGCGGCAATGGACAGATTAGGTTCTCTAGGAACTGTATTAAAGGCACAAAATGGGAAACTCAATGAAAAAGGAAGAACCTCTTTCAACCACCCGATCCATGTTAAAGGTGTATGTGAGGTAGCATGTTAATGACTGAGAGACGTAGAACCTTCAGTTTAAGTAGTCTACCTATGCTGCTTGAAACTCATGTTTTTATTTCTGTTGCATTTCCACAACCTCAAGTCATGATGGATTGCAGCAATATTCTCTATCCACAAATACTGTAATGTGACCAAAAATGGCAGTGTTATTGGGTAATATTTTGGATGTATTCCTACAAGCCCTAATGGCACTGTTCTCATGATATTGGATGCAATATGATGCTGTTGATAGTCAGCAGACATGATATATCCACATTCCAATTCCTTCTTGGGTTTTTCCTCCCATGAAAATGGTAAAATACCTCTTTCCCCACCCATTTCTCTCCACCAATTTCAGCAGATTCGTTTCCAAATCAACACAGATTTAAATTTTAATGGCCTAGATGGAAAACAGGAATATAAGAAGAAAACATGCAATTTGTCATAACCTTGGCGACTGTATTGATTTCGTGCAAAAAGTGTCAATTGGCGAATGAATGGAACAGAACTAGACTAATGGACCTTAGTTAAAAAAGGTTCTCATTAAAAACTCGCGAGAATTTAAATCTGGATTTGCCACCATTCTTCTGTACACAATCGTTTCGTGATTTCAGTTTCTTTAAATGTCAAGTGTGACCGGAATAGACCTGAAACGTGCTTGTATCTGAAATACACGAGGGAAAAAAACCGAATCGATGCCATTAATTACACTCTTCATGTGTTGGTAGTACTTCTTAGTAGTATATTTAGAAGCAATTAATTATGTTCCTGTGTCCAAATACAGGTTTTTGGAACGTGAAGTACTTTCTTTTCTTATTGGTGAGGAGCCCTCTTTCAGAAATAATTATCTCACCATTAAATACAAAATGCGCACCAATGCCTAAGCTTAGTTAAATGAGGATGAGGTAAAATTAGGTAAACATGTTAAGTTTGGAGTTCTAAGCTCCGTCTTTGTAGAATCGGCAATTAGCGAAACTTTTTCTTACAGAATTACAAAGTGGCTTTTTTTGCACATTTTAGAAATGCAGCTTAATCCGGAAACCACTTATTACACACAATGCCGTTAATGGTATGGTAATGCAGTCGGTCTGTTATTTGTGCAGGTTAATGTATTAACATTTTGACAAGCAAGAACTAATCTAGTATGATTGATGGCTCACTGCAGTGGTGAGTGGAAAAGTCACGGAAGAAAACTTAATGGAAAATTAGTTTTTTTCATTGCATATTATTAAAAGTAAATTATGTATTGACATAAACCTGCTCTCTTGAGACAGGGACAGAAACAATGGTGATGGAATCCAAATTTTGTTTTAAAATATTCACAACACATTGCGAATTTTTGTTTGACTGTTGTTGAGCATTTAACTTTTGAAGCGTACCAACCTGACGGATGGCAGAGAAAGATAGCGCATCCAATTAAAATTCAAGACCTGAAACGAACAGCCTCTTAATCTTGTTTAAATTGTCTCAAGGAAGCAAAGCCTGCAGCTAATTGGAAGTGTGACTGCCCCAGGCATCGGAGAATTCTTTTCAATTGGAGAAAAGATCCGGGAAATGAATGATCCGTGGAATATGTGTCGTACATTTCAACACAAATGTGTCTTCCCGCGTTTCAATATTGTTCAAACACTGCTTTTAGAGACATAATGGATGTGAACAAGTTTAAATTTTACTCACGAACAGAAGTTAAGATCCAGAAGGAGAACATGGAATAGGTATTTTTAGGATGTGAGGGATTTTTTTCTCTCCATGAACGTAGAGGAATGAATGCTTTTAGAGACATAATGGATGTGAACAAGTTTAAATTTTACTCACGAACAGAAGTTAAGGTCCAGAAGGAGAACATGGAATAGGTATTTTTAGGATGTGAGGGATTTTTTTCTCTCCATGAACGTAGAGGAATGAACACTTGGGCCGTTAAATTTATCAAAAGAGTTCTCCTACAGGGTGGGTCCGGAAAGCAATTCATTTTCCTTCAGGGACAGTTTTCTGATTTTAATTTTGATAGGTTCCTTTTCCATTAGGTTCACTTTAGGAAACCATCTGTCAGTGTAAGATACTTTACAACAGAACCCTGTAACCCTGTAGGAAACGGTTGTCTGTTCCTTGCTATGTCCATATGTATTATTTTACACGAGAAGTAATTGCCATTCCCCGACTATTTTATTATCTTACCATATTATATGTCGGGGCGCAAGCCCCTGTTCTCATTGGATCTTTCTGGTCACATGCTAGTAAAATATAGATTATTATTGTCTATTTTTTGCCTTTTAAGTGATATTGCTGAGCTGCTCATCTATATCACATTTGCAATGGTCGAGGTGACCTCACAGGGGTGGGGCCAATTGGCTCATTGTGTGGCAACCAGTGTCATGGCCGCCAATACAACCACAAAGACAGCCAGTGATCACTGCTCTCTTTGATGTCTAAACAGGCAATTTCTGAGGAAACTATCCGTCAGATTGGTATCAATTTTGGCCAAGAATTAGACAATAATGTTTTACTTAAAATAGACATATAATATAACAATTATTTGCCTTTTTGTTACAACAATATCAACTGAAAGCAGACCCTCAGGAAAATTTTTGGTAATAATATTACCCTCGGGCTAGAGCCCTTGGGTAATATTACCAAAAGTTTCCCTTCGGGTCTGCTATCAGTTGATATTGTCGAAAAAAAGGCAAATATTTGCCACTTACTGTGAACCAAGGTAATACTGTTGGTTACTGTGAGCCAAGGTAATACTGTTGGTTAGCCAACGTAATACTGTTGGTTACTGTGAGCCAAGGTAATACTGTCAGTTACTGTGAGCCGAGGTAGTAGTGTCAGTTACTGTGAACCAAGGTGATATTGTCTGTTACTGTGAACCGAGGTAACACTGTTAGTTACTGTGAGCCAAGGTAATAGTGTTGGTTACTGTGAGCCGAGGTAATACTGTCGGTTAATGTAGCCCAAGGTAATACGTTCTGTTATTGTGAGCCGAGGTAATACTGTTGGTTACTGTGAACTGAGGTAATTCTGTCGGTTACTGTGAGCCGAGGTGATACGGTCTGTTACTGTGAACCAAGGTAATAGTGTCAGTTACTGTGAACTGAGGTAATACTGTTGGTTACTGTGAGCTGAGGTAATACTGTTGTTACTGTGAGCCGAGGTAATTCTGTCGGTTACTATGAGCCGAGGTGATACGGTCTGTTACTGTGAGCCGAGGTAATACTGTCAGTTACTGTGAACACGGCATGATTCAGTGACGATCGAACACGTCTAATTGCAACCGTCCAACCTCAGTGTCGTGGGGTCATAAAGACAAGACACGGTGTTGGTAGTGCGTGGATGCTGGTTTATTGCAGGGGAACAAGTTGTAC
>JBCAUG010248792.1:0-18446 GCA_038406175.1 Haplosyllis leylae
ATTTACACTGTATATTCTAATTCAAAGTCTTTGAATTACAATATTCTTCGAATTAAACTTCGAATTACACCAAACTTTGATTTAAACCTTCGAATTACAACTACTTTGAATTAAATAACATGTAAATGGCTTTGATTTAGTGGAACTTCGAATTAACCATGTTCAAATTAACTGTGCATTTTAAACATGAAATGATAAGAATCTGGCAAAGTATTGGCCAAAACTTCAAATTAAGTGGAACTTCGATTTAACCGTGTTCGAATTAGCCGTGCCCGACCTGTAATTGTAAGGTTCTCTTTGCAAATCTGTCTGTACACCTGTCACACTTTGATGTTTTAGAAATTAGAAATCATATTTTATGAAATTTTAACTGCAATTTCACATCTGAAATGATATCGCAAATTAACCTTACACTTTTATTTATTACAGGAAATTGACATTTCAGACGACATTTCAAGTGATACTTTTGAAACCATTAACCAAACATGATGTCTTATGTGATTTGCATGTTATTATGCATTTGAAATTACATCTGATATTCCAAATGATATTTTAATCAACATCTGACATTATATTTGAAGTGATATTCCACATGATATTTCAATTGACATTACAAATTACATTTAAAATGATAGTTAAAGAGATATTTGTTATCACATTTTACATATATTCAAATTAATGCTCAACGTGACATTTCAAATGAAATTTTATGACATGGCATTTCAAATTCCTTATGACATGCCATTTTGTGACAAGACATTTCATTGCATGATATTTCATTGCCTGATATTTCATAACATCTTTTATGTTCTTACATTGCACGACATAATCATTGATGATTTAATATTTCAGGGCCATATATTTCATGACATGGCATTTAATGACATCATATCACATTTCAAGATTACAATATTTGATAGCGTGGCATTTTATATGGCATTCCATGCTATGACATTTCATAACATGAATGTTAGGTTATGATATTTCATAACATGACAGTGAGAGGATTGTTGATCACATGGAATTTTAGAACATGACATTTTTAGGATGTAACATTGTAAGACAGAACTTTCAAAACATGACATTTTAGGAAATAATGTTCACAAGACATGACATTTTATAATATAACATTTCATGACATGACATTTCAACAGATGCCATTTCAATGCAAGTCATTTTATGAACTGACATGTCAAGATATGAAATGACACTTCATATTCAAATGATATTTCAGAAATGCTGTTTTGAGACATTATATTTTAGGACATTGCATGATATGACATTTCAAGACATATCCTACATAACATTTTAGGACTTCATGTTCCAGGAATTAAGATTTTGTTCGTCCACCACACTTAGCACTGCTAAAAATCTGCGGTAAGGCTGTCATCAATTCCCAACGAAGTCGTGGTGGTGGAGGTGGACACAGCTAGGAAACAAACTTACTAGAAGTAGATCTATGATATATTGCCAAAAAATATTTAACAGCAAGAAACTTCACTTAGATCTTTACGATTGACATAGATTTATATTCAATTATTACAACGTGTTTAACATCGATGGCAAGAACTGATTTATTTAGCTATTTAGCTTCTGAAAAATTACAAATTCTGTTCAGACAAGTAAAGAGCAATTATTATGAAACCAAATTGTCATACTGTACTAAAACATTGCATCTTATGTTGTGGCAGACAGGAAACCTTGGTGGCACTATCACAGTCATGAAGTGTACAAAGCCTCCGATTGAACACAGTAGAAGTGTCATTGTATTAGGTTCTTCAAATCAGAATGTCACTATATAAATGGATCAGTGTCAACATATGGACAGATCTAAATGTATCAGCAATCATCCCATTTGTTCTGATATTCTGAGTTTGCATGATGTTCTCGACTCACAGAATACTACGTTTTGGGTGACTTCTGGTTGTGTTTGATGTAACAGTCTTGCTATTTTCATTTGAAGACTTGAACATTTTGTATCTGTCCATTTGTTCCTTTACCATCAACACAATGTAGCCAATTAATGTATTATGTATTGGTACATAAACAAACATAATGTCACCCCATTGCTTCAGCCTAAAATAACGCATGTCCATTTTGTGACATCCATTACTATAAAACTATCCTTTACCTAAAAGAATTGTTTGGAATAGCACTTCTTGAGTAATGTATGATCCATCTAGTGGTCAAAACTTTTGTGTGGTTTTGTTACAGTTGCACCAGTTAGGTTCTTTTTGTGATGCGTTAATGTCACATAATCACATTTTGCCATCATGTCTGCCTTTTGCTGCAAGTTTGCATTACAAAGCATTTTCGACGTAACAGTGATAGTTATATAGTACATGCGTTCCATCGCAATCTTTATTATGGTTTAACAGTACAGACAATGACCTGCAAGATTTTATCCAGCTTTATCATTTTCCCTTTAACTGGTCCATTGGACCGTTTTGAATTAATGAATTATCTTTTGTCATTAATATTTAATTTTAATGTATATTTTAGCTTCAAATAATTGTAGATTGCTAGAGGATGATTGTTTTGCAGCTCAGCTGTTGTGCAGAAGCCCTAAAGTAGTGATACTGAAAAAAATGTCTGTTAAAAAGAATTAAAATACTTAATTCGAGAAAAAGTTTAATCTATAATCTTTCAATCATCTGACTCACACTCTATGTTTTGCACTTTACAGGTCACTGAGAAGGGTTTTATCGACATCCGTTTAAAATCCGTTAAGAGCACACAAAGAGAATATTAAATGGAGAAATATGTCATTAAATATTTAGACTTCCCGCATGCTGAAGACTTCCAGGAAGCTGCTGTTTCTGGACGAGGAGCAAGATTCACAGATTGTCAGTTACAACATGTAAGAGAAATTCCACCTAATCGGTTGAATGAAGATTCTGATTTCCGACAAGAATCGAATGTAAAATTCTGAATCATTCAAGAGTAAAGGAGTACTGGTTACAAAGAGATAACTTTACTGCGTTTTAGAACAAATAAACACATATTTAGTGCTGCATTCTTTGGATAGAGATATTTGGTTTGGTTCACAAACCAGCAGTTTGATTCTTGGAGTGGGAAAACATTGTTACTGCCTCGCTGCGGAAAAATTACAATCACGTCCCATCACAGGTACCAAATAACCCGCGAAAGACACCACGTGCGACTTCTACAGAAGATTAAGTGATCGTATACAAACTATTTCCTGATATTATCCGATTACAAAAACAATAAAGCAAATACAACTACGTGATGAAAGAGGATTACCAAACGATAGGTGGATAAGGACATAACCCTTCATTGACAGCACACACAGTCTACCGAGTATTATTGGTATTGGCATCATCGAATTTTTTAAAGCTGATAGACAGTGGAAACAGCTTAACTGGCTTAACAGGGAGTAAAAACCACCCACACTATTTCATCATGACACAGCTTCACACTTGTTTATGCTTAAAGCTCGTGTCACGGAGCTGTGCATTGGGTGATCATCGCAGGGAATTAGGTTCTATTAAGGCACCACTGTCATGGTTTATGTAACTTTCATGTGTTGGATAGATTAAACATTCACACACACTTGTAAGTCAGTGCCTCGGAGAAAAGAGGGGGACGAAGGATTGATTGGACTATTTCAAACAGGAGCCTTCTGGAAATAACGTCATTCTTCCTTCTGTTGGAATAAAAACACTCGTAGATAGAGGAGCTCCAGGTAAGGGATAGTTATTTTGTCACATTGATTTCTTCGCAAATGATTCATTCTTGAGCAGCAGAATTGGGCTGTTGGGTTAATCGAGCACATTGTGCTACTTTTACGGATTGATTTGGGCGTAAAAACACATTGGGCAACAAGATGGTTAAATAAACTGAATTCAAAGTAACAGAGGTACAGAGTAACTTTTCTTTTATTTGAACAGCTTCAGATGCGAAGTCTTTCAATTTTATTTCAACTTTCAATTCTATTTTACCTAAAATAATAAGACAAGTTTCTTGTAAGTTGTTAGACGTGAAACAGTTTTTCATTCGATTTACTTCTTTTAGTAAACATCATGAGGGACATTTTATCTGAAATTTGATAGTGACAGTTATTTATTTACTTTGCTGGATATGGTTCTAACTCAGCAAAATTTAATGGCATTTTGATTAAAAACTGCTGTTATTTGTCTCTGAAATAACCAGAAAATCATCCACTAGTTCTCATTAGTTCCGCAGATAATTACTGTCTTTTTGTAGAAAAGAAAACAAATGGCACGCTGTTGCCAAATAACAGTAATTAGGTAGAACCTAAAAGCAAGTACAACCTTTTAATCACTTTACCCATCAGAACAGACTCTTGTTCTGTTCATTGCAATTACGTGCAACTACATCTCATCCTTAAGCTTTTTGTGCCAAATTTAGTCTTTGACTTTAACATTAGAAATTCAGCAATTCCACTGTTTAATATGGAATGCTGCGGTCCGTTCTATTCCTCGATTCTCCAGTTTCTGACTTGTGGCACCGAGTTGAGTACCTGTTTCTGTGGTACGGCACGGTGAATTTTAAAATCTTTTACATTTCACAAACAAGTGCTCACGAGGTGTTGCAGCCATGTTGGTCACAGGTAGACTTGTTGAACTATTCGACTTTCTGCAAATGCCACCTTGTGAGGTAGAAATTTTACTTCCCGAGATAGAATTTATGTCCAGTGACTAATTTCTTACCAAGATCGCATCAGTGATTGTTCAGTTCATCTTCTAATCCCCCGTTAGCATGTTCACCTTGATCTATAATGTGCTTGCTTACAGGGTATTTGAATGCCACAGCTTGAAACACACATGGTCATTCAATGTTGAGTTAGAACCAATATTAGATCTATTTGAAAATCATTTAAAGATCAGATCCACTTGATACCAATGTTTGTCCAGGCAATAGACTATGGCCCATATGTTGGCCCTTAAATTTGGAGTAACTTTTATGTTCTAATTATATATTCAGTTCTAGATTCACTTCCAGACACCCAAATTGATGGATTCTGAGTGAAAATATACAAAATGTGTATGTCCAGTATTCTTGACCCGAAATAGGAATAAATACTGCAGCATATCCAGCGCCTATTTAGTAGCACTTTGATTATGAAAGATTTGTCAAGACATACCATTGAAATCAGTGTGCACCTTATTTAGAAGTTTTGTTTGGTTAACTTTTTGACCAACAATGTTTTTCAATTTGAATCATATTGTAGTACCAAGGGATTGTATAATCAGCAAATTTAAATGGTTCAAAATACTTGAGAAGACACTAGACCTGGTTTAAGCGTGTGTTTATATCCATAATGTAACAGCACATACCAGTAAATATTGTACCAAATTAGCCTTGCAATATCCCTCTTGAAATCCACCACTGCATCCGGAGCAACAGTACTGCATATTATATTTCAATAAACGTGAATTGTCCCTTAATTTAGATTATATTTAAATTCCAAATTGCATCTTTAGTGTCAGGGACTCAATGTTCAAACCTTATCAATTCTAGAAATTACTAGAAATTCTATGCTGAGCAATTGATCTTGGAAATATTTTTTGTGAGCAAAGTTTAGGGAATAGACTTAATCATTAATTAGACTCAAATCTGAGTAAAAATGTATGTGAATTTAAGGATTAAGGATTTTGTAACAATGGGCAGCATTTTGCACAACAAATTGTAACAGGTTGAGGGAATAGCATCACAAAACTGGGAAGGTAAAGGCAAACTGAGAATACATTTGGCTTCCAATGGCCAAAAGAGTGCTAATCTGTCTGTAGTCACCTCCTCAGATGGTTCCACATAATCCCCATGCATTGATCATGCACCATTCTGTTCATCCCCTTAGGAAATATCCAATCAGTGTCCCCATGTCACATGTACTCAGGGCAATATCCAATGAGCTGATCACATGACCTGGTCAACCAATGACAGCATGACATGTCAGTGTGTATCCATACTCACCCCCTCAGACCTCTACATCAGTAGCTACTGGTCCAATTGTGTTGAGACTAGTACAAACCTTAGTTAGCTTGTTCCAGTACCTGAATTAACCACAAAAGTGCTAAATAGTTCCAGGCTTTTCCCAAGTTGCCACCCCCTCATGGGCACTACTTTGTGTAGTAACACTGATATTCTGGTGACAAGGTTTTAAATATATAAGAGAGGTGTGCCCTATGAAAGTAGGACCTCCAGAAATAACCACCAGACTGTTCAGTATCATAATAGCAAATAGCAGGAACTTCTCAGGTATCTTTGAGGAGATGAACTGATTCTTCCCTCAGGATCTCTCAAATTGCATTTTATTCATTTTGGCAGTACTTCTAGGTCCTGAGGAGGTGAAGAGCCAGGCTAACTCCTCATGCCCAACCTGTTACTTAAATGTCATTTCAATAGTTTTATGTAGTCTGTACAAGTAAATGTGAGAAGTTAACTTGAAGTCCATATCTATGAATACAGAATGCCTTTGCCTACAGATTTTCTTAGCTGCACTTTGAACTACTTTGACTTTGAGCTGTATTTGAACTGCATTTGTATTCCTGCACCTCAGACTGCACCTATACTACTGCATTTTTAACCTCTGTTTGAAACTGCACTATAGACTTTAGACTGTGTGTCTTGTGTAACTGATCTCCTCAAAGATCTCCTCAAATATGTGTCTGCATGTGCTGTCTGCAAACTGTGTTACTGAGGACTTTAGAACTCCTCACATTGTGAATGTACATCTATTGGACTTAAAAGGAACTATTGGGTTATCAATGTCACTTCTTCAAACCTTGAATGCTGTTCTATGTTAACCACTCTCAGGAGTAACAATAAAGACTGTGCTTAAGCTGAGTGTTTGTATTCTTCATTGTGTGGGAAGCCACCTCCTCAGAAGTCTACTCCCTCACCCAGTAGTACAGTCAGGCACTCCTTCTTCACAAATAGGTCCAGTGCAGGAACTAACACCCATGAATAACTGCTGTCACCCCCTGAGATTAAATCACTCCTGCTCTCCTCACTGACCAGGTGAACACTCAATTCTGACTGGGGTTGAGTTTAGTACAATAAACCAAGAATTTGTAAAACTGGTGACAGACTTTGGCACCCAATATGGGACCTATTTTGAAGGATCATCAAGAACAGTAAATCAAAGATTTGAGTAGGTGAATCATGCTGCAGACTTTGGCGTGAACTTCGGATCAAGAAGATCAAGAAAAAGTAACAGATTTAGGTGCAAAAAGTGAAACATTGTTGCAGATCCATTGAGAAGCTGAGGATCCAGAGGTTTCCCACCCTTTTGCAAATCAAGGGAACAACATTGTTGCAGTGATTGATAATTTGTGACTCTGACTATTTGAGGAGGTGAACCACCCCCTCATTTTGGGAAGCTGAGAATTGAAGAATTGAGTGTTAGAAGAGAAGTGAAGCAAGAAGATTCATCAGCTCATTGCATGCAGAGACTGACAATCTCTGTAAAGCCCAAAGAAATTTGAAGCACTAGTTTCCATAGTGAGGAGGTGACAGAAACCATTGGACAGTACAGCTAAGTCAGCTAAGTGGTTTAAACTCTGATTTTTTAGATTAAATTCTACAAAATAATGTTGTAAATAGCCTGTCCTGTAATTTTCAAGCACAGATTACAGCATCACCAAGGAAAGGCTAGCCTAGTAATCAGCAACTGTCATAATTTAAATTGTGTACTTTGCTAACTAGTGTGTAAAATCTAAGCTGAGTAATAGTTTAGTGGTAGTACTTTGTTAGTGTTAGGCCTAATCAAAGTTACTAGTCAGTCACTCTCCTGAGGAGGTGCTGATAAATTAAACAAAACATTGAAGTTCCTGGTTGTTAAAAAGTACATGTGTACCATCTCTTGTATCTTGTATCAGCAGGGGAATTCCTGCTGAGTAAAAATAATCAAAAAGGGTAGTATTTTCCATCCCCTTACTAGTCTTACACCATGTTTAAATCCCCACCCCCTCAAACTTTCCCCATCACACTGACTGATCATGCTATGGGTAAACTGAATCTAATAGAGAAACCAGGCCTTGGGTCAATGTCCAATGGAGGAGTTACCCCCTCCTTTGATACAATGATGCAGGAGCTGGCCAGTAAAATTTGGGGAGAAAAGCAAATAGTAAGGCAATTTGCTGCTCAGGTAGAAGCTACTGTAATTAACATCCACCAGAGTCACCCTGACCAGATGAGTGAATCCTGTATGAGCCAAGTGAAGAGAACCCTGTTCTTTCATGGATTGAAGAGAACCTACATAGAGTCCTTCAGACATTTGTATGAAGAAGAAGAAGCTTCCTTTGAAGGAATTCTACAAGCAGCATCCACCATGGAAGAAGCCTTGAACCATCTAATGAATATACCCAAGAGTAAAGAGATAAAAGATTCTACCTCCTCAACAGTGAGAAGAAACTCAACTCCTAGGGATGGACAAGAACAGGATTGGAACCAGAAGTTGTAGTCCATGTTTATAATGAACATTTAGATGCTATGTTAGAGCTAGGCTCTAATGTGTCTTTGATTGATAGAGAAATTACAGATGATATGAATGTGAGAATCACCTCAATCATGCATGATGTACCCCAGTGTGTAAGCCTAGATTAGTTCAAGTTAACTAACTCAAGGACTAGAGTAATATGATGGGTAGACAATGAGTTAGGAGTTTTGGGTATAGGATGTCTAACTGCTAGGTTGTGGGTAGCTAACAGTTTATTCAACAAGGGAGTTCCCATTGTTTTGGGTAGCCACCTGATCAGGAAAATTCTAGCTCAGGCCAATGTTAATAGAATGGATTGTTGGCAGCAGCCCTGGAAACATATATGAAGGGTGTGTAGATGGTAAATGGTGTGGTGATAGGTGTGAAGAGGAATTGTCAGATTCTGATGATAGTTTTGAAATTCTTCCTAGCAATCCAGATAGAATATTGGAAAGGTTAAAAGTTTCAA
Source organism: Haplosyllis leylae (assembly GCA_038406175.1). Taxonomy (NCBI): domain Eukaryota; kingdom Metazoa; phylum Annelida; class Polychaeta; order Phyllodocida; family Syllidae; genus Haplosyllis; species Haplosyllis leylae. Next base: position 8,934 of record JBCAUG010248792.1, read on the forward strand.
CTCCACTCTATCATTTGGCAAAAGGATGACTTAAAATGTAGTAAGAGTGCCAAATAATAAGGGCTTGAATTTCCAAAGTAAAGCCAAAAAAATAAATTCACAAATATAAGTTCACAAAAAAAAATAAATTGGCACAATCAGGTTCACACATTTTGATGTCAATTTTAATGTCACATATAATGGTCACTAAAATGCTCAAAATGTTGATAGAAAGTATTTTGGCCAATTTTTATGAGCTTCATATGTGATGTCAAAATTGACATCAAAATGTGTGAACCTAATTGTGTCAGATTTTTTTTTGTGAACCTCCTCATACTTCACATGTTTGACTTTTTGACATTTGATATCTTTTTGACAACTTGACATCTTTTTGACACATTATTTGAACTTAAACCACCTCAGCCCATCACAGGGCTATTTTTGTCATTTATAGTTACACCCAAGGGTCTCCTGTGGTGTAGTCCTGGAGTTCCAGTTTGCTGTTCACATAGTCAACATGGTCTCTGGAGAGGTGAGATATGTCATTTGATGTCTTTTTGTGTCATTTAAACCAAGTAACAACACCCAGGTTCCTATCATTTGTGACATTTCAGTCATAAATGACAGCATCTGACCAAAATAACAGTTTTTAAGTGAATGTGCATGTGTGTATGTATGTGTGCAAGTTTGTGTGAAACAAATAAATCAATAGTTTCAGTTTAACATGGTATTCTATTTATTCACAGTATTTCCCTAATTTCAGTTATTTTTGATTCCACTAGTGGGAAGGGCGAAAATTTGGGGTAACTCTTGCAAATTTCAATAGTTTAGCTTTCTAATGTACCAATAACAATACACCAGTCAAACTTTTCAAGTATTTCGTCAGTTTCTTATTCTTTCACATCTTGTTGGTTTTAGTGACAATCCAGCTGAACTTGGATCCCTGTATTCTTGCTGAAAACCGGTCTCTTTCGTTCTGACACATTAAGACAAGGTCTTTAAGCGTTTACACTTACAGTGCGATTAATTAATCTGTTCTGTTCAGTACTGTTCAGGCCAGTGATCGACAAACAGTTTACGACAAATTACACAATTTCATGTTTGTCAAAACGTAAGTCCATAAAAAACCAATAGACTCCAACGCAAAAACTGCATCTTATTCTAAAATGTGTAGATTCCAAGACATTTATTCCTCATCTTAAAACCGACTTTTTATTTGAATTATTCTAGAAGTCCATTAATTACTAGATTTTTCTCACACCATTCAACTCCATTTTTCTTTTGATAAAGCCTTCCTGTGTTTATTTTTACCGTTACCGCTTTTGTAGTAAATAAATTGTCGACGAGATTTTCTTTTTCCATCCTTCTAAGATGAAATCTTAAGGGAGAAGCTCAATAGGTTATATAAATAACAGGAAGTCATCTGTTTAGTTAATAAGGGTACATCAGGTTAAATTACATACACAGTGAGAACTAAGGGAATGGAGATTATGTACTATATGTGTAGGTGTAATAGCTACATACTCCAGGTTGCTGTACGCACTTCTTGCGTCATAATATTGTCTTATTAGCTCGGTCCTAACTACTAATAAACGTTTTCATCCTACCTCAGCGCTATTTTCTCATTGTAATCGGCGGTGAATAATTATGATATCCCCCGCTCCCAGAGGGAATATTTTTACATGATATTCTCCTCCTGTTTACTTGTTCAGGAGAAAATAAATACTGCATTCCTATTGGCATTGGCTAATAATGGACTTTTCTGGCCAAAACTGAATTTTTGGCAGGAAAATGAGTCATGTGACCTTCATAAACCAATAGGAAGGCTGTATTTTCCCACAAAAAAACTGAATTTTGGCAGGAAAATGGATCATGTGATCAAAACAACAAGCAAGAAGGTGCCATTTGCAATCTTAATAATTCATAATTACTCAATTTAGGTAGGATAAAATCATTATTGACCTCAAATGTCAATGGATATCACATTTATCATCACTTGGGGTGACATTGGCAGAATATTACCCTCAGCCTTTGGCCTTGGGTAATATTCTCCCAATGTCACCCCAAGTGGTGATAAATGTGATATCCACCTCCTCTTTGATGAATAACTGATACTCTCTCTGTATTCAGTTATAGTAATAATAATTAAGTGCGTATAGTTTTGCTTGGCACTCTGGTAATGGGACTCTGCTACTTAAGCTAGGTAATGTGTAAGCTATGAGTGTTGCGGTCAGGAACCCTTATGCAGGGTTCATGCTTCAGTTATATGCCCCCAGTAAAGCTCTGCTATTCGGTGTTATTTAATAATAGGCCCAGCAGCTTTAAGCTGTCAGTGTTGGCAGCTCTTAAGTATTTATGGCCTTTCATTAAGGGAGAATACAGTTTCCCTCTTGTATAGTTACAGTACCCTTCTTAAGGTAATCGCTTAGTGTATTACCTTGCAATAAACTCATGTGTTCATTTGCCAAAACACAGTCGTGCCTCAATGAAAACTAGTTGCATTGTACTTCTAGTCCATTTACAATCCAATCGAGGTTTAAACAAACTCCCTACAAACAAGAATGCCAAAATTGCCAACAAATAAAGACTGCAACCTTGAAACCCAGTCCCCGTACACCCACTGACACTCAACTGCAGGTATACTACACTTATGTGATGCAAATAAAAAAAACTGCAAGTATATATGGAATACAAAGTTGGCATTAATGCAAATAGTGCTAATTTCCTGTCTTATCGGTACATTTTAATTTTGCTCACTTACCATGGCTTGTAGACATTTTGAATTCAAGGAATTTTCTTATAAACTCAGAGGCAAAAAATGAGGATTGTCAGTATGGATGAACAATATTTCAGTTCTCAAGGTTCAACGGACCTGTTTTGTTGCCATATGAATAATATTCACGATTTTAAAGCTTTTCATAGTTTTTTTTGGGGGGGGGTGGACAACTAAACTTATAATGAAAGCAAAAAGAAAGCCTTGGAACAGATTGCATAAAGGGGGCATAATTTAAATTAAACAACCATTAACGGATTCAAAATGTGGTAGGCATTTTAACCTTATCTTTATTTCTTGAGTCTTTTCAGGGGTAAAACTTCGACGATTTCCTGATATCAAAAAGTGTCACTAGGCAGGATTACTTGCTAATAGTGAAAGCGTTTAACAGAACCACACAGGAGTTTTAAAATGTTAAACATTTAGGAGCAAACACAATTGAACGTGTAAGGTAGAATCACATTTACAGCTTCAGCAGGTTCTACAGTCTAAACTGTAATGCGTTTGACTTTAAGTACATGGAGTGCTAATTAATTTACAGATGATGGGTAACCACAGTAATCACAAGTGACCATATCTGGCCGTCGTGTTAAGAATACCACTTTGTATCACTCCATTCTCTGTGACTGAAGCATACTAAATAAATTTGGCACAAACATGGATCTATTATTATTTCTACAGAGTCTATATCAAATCAAGAAATTCAGAAAGCTAGTTCAACCTGACTTTTAGTATGTATGATATCAATATAGAATCAAACTGCAAACATACTGATATAGCGTTTTTGCATTACATTTTCCTTTTTACCTATGATATCACAAACTGTTATTTTCCGTGTCAATCCAATGAGGTATGTGGTGCAAATTAAAATTTGTTCACCAAAACATCACAGCATTTTTGTGGTGTTACAACCATCAGAGTTTTCCCCTGAATGAATTTCACTGAATTCAGCGAATTACGACAAAATCCAAAAATGGTATGGTTACCAGAGGTATTACCTAGCTAGCAACAGATACATTACCAGTGGCAGCAATACAAAGTTCATTTAAATCACTACCTCTGGGTAGATATCTATTGTAACTTGTCATGCTAAATAGATACCAACCCAGAGATAACAACAGCATATTTTTGCCACTGCATCTAGATCTAGAAATGTACCTTTGCCAGATATGGCATGTCTGTGGTAACCATACTACTTGGATTTTGTCTTGATTTACTCAATTCGTTTTCGCAAAACTGTAATGTGTCAGTTGATAAGATTGCACGATGAACACTTTTTTAAGTTCTACATACGAATACATTTCAAAAACGCAACAGCTACTGAGATTTTTCTGCATTTCATGTTCTCGTGTGATAGGGCAGCATTATCATTACTTGGTGCTACGTTTTATTTTGTTCTATTGACAGAAGGACGAAAAGTTTGTGTTTCGTCATTTCGTATCTTTCGCAATACCATCCATTGTCAACAGTCACTTTGAAGTGGTTTTTCCTTTGACGGAAAATATCTGTCCATAGAAACTGGAAATATATAACATTTCCGAAATTTTCTAGTAAAGATCTACTCTTTAGTAAATCTTATGTTAATTCCTTTTCAAATTAGTCCTAATTTGGTCCTAATTAGTCCTAATTGAAAAGCAGAGCTATCAAAATTGTAGTCATTAGATATAGTCATGCTCTATTGATCCCAAAAAATCAATAGAGTATGACTATATAAGCATCTAAAGGTCTGACAGTTCCAGCAAATAGGGAATTAGCTCAGACAGTAGCAAGCAGGGCAAGAAAGTCAGAGGCCCTGGGTTCAAGTTCTCACTGAGGGTAACATCTTGTTGATGGATTTTTTTTGTTTTCTCCTGATTCTGTAGAATCTACAGAATGCAACTTCATTTTTCAATTGTCTCAAAAGAAAAAATAATACTTTTTCAGATAATATTCAATTCCTATATGTCTTTGTTTTGGTAAATAATGACTAAATCAACAATTCTGGAGGATACTTGTAAAGTCCAAAATTTGGAACAAATGTTGAAAAAAACTATCTACCAAATCAAAGATACAGAAATGAGTATTTTCCCGAAAAAGTACTCAATTTTGACTTTTTCGACTGAAACAATAAGTATTTCGTTCCATTTGAATGCAACCCTTGTATTCTAACACGGCAATAAGCAGTTAAAAACCATGAATGGTTCACTGCTTTTCAAAAGAAATGTTGTATGTGATGATTAAGATGATATGTTTTGTTCCACTTCAGTGAATATTGTCATTTAGTTTCAGAATTAAAAAACCTCGAAAGGACTTAATTAATCACAGTAAGAATTATGTTAAGATTCACAATATCTTCTGCTACTTTTCTCCTTTGAAGTTCTATTTAATAACGGCCAGAAAACACACCAACGCATCAGGCACACAAATATTAAGAGTCTTTATTCTGTTTGATCTTTCGGGGGATTTTTCTTTATTGCTTGTGCAATAAGGACCTGTTTCGTGAGTAACTAAAGAAGTTTTCTTTCAGAGAAATAACCAGAGAAGGAATTCAGAATAGGTGCCAAAGAATGTAGGTGTCTAAGAAACTGTTCATCATTACTTTCTATACAACTTCATTAGAACTACAGGATTCGAAATTTTCATGTGATTATGAATTCGGGGTTTTCGACTTTGTTGCTCTGCTCCAGAACTTTTTGTGACCCTGGAGTCGTACTGAAGGAGCCTTAGAGTTTTAAGCTACTTACTTCGATGGTGCAATACCCGAAGTTTCCTTAAGATCCCTAGATCCATGGGTCGTTGAGTAACCTACGTGGTTATGTGATGATGTTTGAATATTCTTTCAAAAGAAGATTTTGACTTAAAACTCACAGAGCCAGCAAATCCATGATAAAGACCCATCTTTAGATACTACAGTTGTGATGGTATTAGACTTCTATGAGAGACTAGAAATTCGTTATGGATACCACACAGAAAGTGTGTTTTGTCATTGACAACATCGGGGACAGTCGTACCAACACTTGTACACCTCTACACATTATTTGATGTACCAATAAAACATTTTTTAATGACCGCGTACGTAGTACGGCGGTAAGGTACTGTTTTCACAGGTGTTTGTCTGTTAACAGGGGGTACCCAAGCCAGGTCCCGCCGGGGGGGATACCCAAGCCAGGTCCAGTGGGGGTACCTCAGCTTGGGGCACCCCAGCTAGGGGTACCCTAGCCAGGGGGTAACCCAGCCAGGGGTTCCCCAGCTGGGGAGGTACCCCAGCCAGGGAGGTACCCCAGACTGGGGTACCCCAGAAAGGGAGTACCCCAGTCAGGGGGTGGTAACCCAGCTGAGGGGTACCCCAGCTGGGAGGGGGTACCCCAGCTTGGGGGTACCCCAGCCAGGGGAGTACCCCAGCCGGGAGGGGTACCCCAGCTACACCGCGGTCGGTATGCCTCTTGTGTTCACGCAGGAGGAATTTCTTGTTTATGAATAAAATGTCTTCTGTACAGTCACTTCAATACATGGATTGCTGAAGAATTACCGCGCTACACGGAATTGCATGTTGTCATATCAATACTTCATATACTTTAGTTTCATTGAGGGAATATCATCATTTGCCATGAGGGATAGTCAAGTAGAAACATTTTGTGGTGTCTTCCAGAATAATAATTATTTCCATAACATCATCCCTTGAACTCCAACCTTGAGTTCACCAGTAATTTGTTTCCAATGGAAACCATTCGTACTGTAAAAGAAACTTCTTCGGACGAAATCAACTTTCCAGCTACGAGAGCTAGACCTTTCTCACCGACTAATCGAGTCAGTTGCTCTTCACTAGGTTAATAGAATTATGTGTGTGGAGACATTAGACAACATAAGGTGAAGCAGGGGATGCCCCAGCCCATTTTTTTTTTCTCATTTTCATGTGTTTCAAAAATTGGCCTGACAACAATACGTTGGTACTTTTTTTTTGACACCCCTTTCAGAAATTTTGGATTTGCCCCTGGAAGATTTTAATAACGATAAAGAAACCTTTTTGCTTTAACATTGGGTCATTAAAGTTAATAATGAACATTGACACGTGTTATTACCAAAGCAATCATATGATATATATGCAACCAGTTAAATAAACTGGTCGGTTGTGTAAAATGCTATTTTTGTTATAATATGTCTTACTGCAACCACGTAATGTTAACACAAATGCATTATCAATGATTGCAGTAATGTATTGGCAACTGATTTGCAATCAAGGCTTTTATTATAAAATTGCATGACTAGAAATGGAACACATAATTGATTCCATGTGTTTTACACTCAATCCTCTGAGTTGACAGAAGCCACGGGCTATTTAGTCGAGCCACATCATACATATATATATATATATATATATATGCCTGAGACTGATAATGGTAATATTATTAAAAATATGACGTTGCGTCGTTGACCCAATTGGTGGCACATGCATAATGACATCATGGCAGCATTCTGTGTAAACAAATGCCAACCAATGACTGCAGGCTAAAGTAGGCCTGCCTAATAAGGCTGCATAAGGGTGTTACACCCCCTAGACAGGATGTCACAAACCCCTCAAAGTAAATGTTACTAGTTGTTGTAAGCTTGTAACGTATGAGATACAATTAATGATAGTTATTTATTGATATTTAATGCAGGGATATACCTATGAATTCAGCCAAAACATGCATTGTGGATTATTTACATACAGGTACATTTGAATGAGACTTCAAAAGAACCAACATACAATTTTAAAGTACAAGATGCAGGATTTTCTCGCTTATCAAATTTAAAAATTTAGGTCTTTAAACGAGCTCCAAACCACAACATTTTCATTCCACTTGCACCAGTTCACCATTTGGTACCAAGTTCAGATCGTTAGAGGGCTCGGATGCCCGATTTCCAAGGTAAGTAAGGGTGGTTCATTGTTTGAAAGAATAATTGACCCTCAGGAGTGGTCACACTCTGTTATTCAACATACGTGTTGATTGCGTCGCAGAGAAGGAAAAGGGATAAGGTTAAATGTGACTCAGCCATCACATGACCAGGGCATGCTGACATGACACTTTGCAAGAAGGAGGGTATATCGCACTGTCAATGATAAGCAGGCAATGGTATATGTGTGACGAATACATTAATATTTGATTTTGTAATGGTGATGGTATTTACAGCTCAAGGACTTCAGTGGATCCAATAGAACTGCCAATGCTGAAATGGATCTAGTGGGACTTTTATCCAATAGAGTTCCTATCAGTTTTACATTATCTAAACACAAGAATAAGGCATATGAACATACCAGGGCATATCTCCGAAGGCATATAGTGCATGCATGAGCTTTATTGTCACCCATGGCCTTTCCGAGAGACCCTGACATGTGCAATCATATGAGTGCAAGGTGAAATAAGGTGATACAGTCAGCCGGCAGAGATCTTTCTGCCAGAGGTTTTAGACTCGGAGCCGGAGTATGCTCAGATTTACCGTGGATTTGATAAGAGCAAATTACACAGTTATGACCACAACAACTAATATACATATCAAGATATCTATCTCAAGTAGGTCCTCCTGCGTGACCGCAAGAGGCGTACTGCCCGTTGCGTAGCAAGCACCCACTATGCTGTCCGGGGCGTGGGGGTATCCTGTCATGGGGTACCCCTTCCCCCACAAGCAGGACCAGCGACAAGACCAGGGTATCCCCCCGACAGGACCTTGGACAGGGCTTTGGTCAGGACCAGTGACAGGAACACAGCTCACCCAGAAAGGACCTTGGACCAGAGACCAGGAAAGGGACCTGGGACTAGAGACCGTTGGGTACCCCCTGTTAACAGACCTGTGAAAACATGACCTTCCCACATGCTTCGGATGCGGGCGGTAATTAAATCCGTCGAGAATACAACTGGAGCTCCAAAGCGGTTTAAATAGGCCATTGTATCGCTCACATAAAATTGATCGGCGATTTTGCGTATCCATTACATTTAATTCACCTGGAACTGAAATATTTGGAAATTCACCTGCAATTTTAACCTTTTCTTGCAAACTGTAGACTTTCAATTTTTACAAATAAAGTTACACAGAATTTAAGATTCAAAATTTTGACTGATAAAAACATAAAAAGTTCTTTAATGGTAAGGGTGGTGAAAGAAACATCTTTGTGGAACTTTTTGAAGTATAGTCTCTTTGATGGGTTCTGTTCGTGAAAGTCACTACAGCTGTACTACTTGTGAAGTGTAACCAGAAATGTGTGACTTCTTTGCAATTTCTACATTTCAGTTGTAAACTTAGTAGATGTCTCGAAGATATTGGTCTTAATTGACTGGAACTAAGACTAGCGTACGAGACTACCGACTTTTACAATTCATGATCAATAATTAGAATTCAGTCTTGCCCGTAATAGAGTACAGATTAAACTGAGATCAGTATAATTCATTGAACTTTGGCTGTTGTCACTTTTCGGACTTTACTCAAATAAGTATATGTACGTGTCCACCTAAATGTGTAAATTCTTGTTTTGATCGTACGAAAAAAAGACGAAATTTTACGAAAAATCTTGAAACTTGAGATTTTTGTCACCCTTCATATTTCTTTGAATATGCTATTTTCAGTAATTTCTCCAACACAGTTGAGTAAATTACACATTTTATAATCTTGTGAGCATATCGCAATTGTTTTATTTTTAATTAATTCTGATTAAGTTATGAAAATTCTTTAAACTATGAAATACACGAATATAATGATATTTATGTAGGAAGTGAAGTAAATGAATATAGTGAATAATGGGAATATTA
>JBCAUG010248903.1:0-18438 GCA_038406175.1 Haplosyllis leylae
CCCAGTCCAAGGTGGGTGGTACCTGGGGTGCCCCCCTCAACTTGTGACTGGGGTATCCCACCCACCCCCGGAAAGGACATGGGACCAGTGAAAACATTATGGGATGGAGATGGGGACCACCTCCCCCGCCCCCCCCCCCGTGAACGGACACACACCTGTGAAAAATTACCTTCCCGTCGTACTACATACGCGGGGGGGGGGTATCCTTCCACAGGAATGGAATAATGACAATCTTTCTACAAAGAAAATATACTATTCCCCGTGTTTTCGTCCGTGCTATTAGTTTTTCCCTTCGTTTCTGGCATTAAAACTATATCTATTCTACCGGTACCACCCAACAGAGGAAACTGATCCCCTCTAACTCTTAACTTGCAGTTACAATTATTGTTACCGCATTAATGGACAAGAAATTCTTTTGCGTACTCAATCGGTTTAATGGTTTGAAATGTCAAAACATTACAGCTACACCCGTGTAATTTCATTTTGAATCGATCATTTGTTTTCTATAATTAACCTCTCATGGCTCATTTAAAATATTTTAACCATTCATTTGTCAATGTGAATTCATTGGATATTTTATTGACTGTTGTAGGTTGGCCAAGAGGAGGAGGTTTTCAATCATTTTAACTTTCCCAGAAGAAAACACTGAAGAGTTTTGGAACCATTTTCGTGCACTGTGTCTCATGTCTGCACAAAATTTGTAACAGTTGTTCAAGTTTAGTAAAGAATTCCGACGCGAACTATTCTTAAACGTTATGTACTCTTTTCCCCGTTCAGTTAATATGATGAGGGCCAGTTCCTCCGACAAAAACAATATTTAATAATCCACACACTCTAGTTTGCATTAAATCAATGACTTAATGGACGAAAGGTAAAAAATATTCCAATGAGAGTCAAGCTGAGTTAACCGGGTTAGAGTGTACATAAAATGGATACTTGAAGTAGAATCTTAAGAGTTGCGTTTGGGACTGCTGAATATCTTCTGATAGTGTTGTAATTTGTAAAGTACAAATGTGAAGTTTAACTTCAAGAAAATAAAAGTTATGCAAGTTGGTTTACATGCAATGCAATCGAGCACGTTCAATAAATTCTACAAATGATGTTTTAAACTGTCAGTGCTTAGCAGTTGATTTTGTGCATTGTTCCATACCTTTTGTCGTTCCCACGTTTCGATTTGATTATTTAAAATGTCATCAACAATAAACAATCTATTTTTGCGTAATTACTCAGACTTGGCAATGTTGGCAAATCAGGCATTTTTGTGTCTCAGTTTAAGTTTTATACTTATGAACGAATACAATAAACTTAACAATGCAAATGAAAGGAAGTAGTTGGCAGAAGTGCCAACTTTGTGTGTTTTTGGTAATTTACGAAAAAATCGAATAAACTCTACTTAACTGAATCAAATTTTGACTTTCGGTTATTACTAGCAGTTCTGTGTTGAGATTATTTAAATCTATCTATTGTTTGATGTTTCGCACATTCGTACATCATGGCCTATTCCATAAGCCATAGACATACTTAAAAACTGCTCCATATCGCCTTCAGAATCTGCTGAATGTTTTTTGTTTGGTTTCCATACGGAATAGTTTGGATTACTTGCATCGTCATTTGAATCCGGTTCTTCTAGAACTGGCAGTGTCTCCTGAATGGGACTCTGCACCAATGAGGCACATTGACTGCAGATGTGTTGTGACCCAGATGACATGGTAGGACTGGTCGTAGCGGATGTTATACTGAAGTCACTTTGATGTGGACTAGTAACGGGGGACTCGCATCGTGATTGGTTTCGGGACAGGCTTGGTAACCGTACACCGCAGTGCGTACAAGTGACGGACTCGCTATCAGTCTGATCGTCCGACAGTGTGTCACCGGCCAGACCGCCGGGATCCTGACCGCTACTGCTTGGTACATCTTCGGGTAACCCATTAGCACGTATTTCTACAACTGATAAGTCTTCTTCTTGTTCCTGAATGCATTTTCCCTGTGAAGGGACAGAATTCATGGGAGTGTTGCATTGAAGATGTATAGGTAGCCTGTGACCATTCTGCAACGCCCATAATGAACTGTCCTGCAATTATTAATCTACTTGACTACTTGTTTGCTTTTAAGTTTCTTGTCTGCACATACAGTAATTAAAAATGAAAACTCATTAATTACCCTTGAGATGGATTTGGAAGGGGACAACTGGTGGTTACTGGCTGGACTTGTCAGCCCGTCCTCGGCTGAAGCTTTCTGCATGTGCCACATTTCTGCATAGACTCCCGCCTCATTCAGTAACTCCTCATGCCTGAGAAAAGAAATCCTTGTGTAGATGTAATAAATTCCGATGTTATTCATTTGTTAAGCTTAAAGTTTCGTTCCATCTGTACACGTTAAATGATTAGTTGTTCCTACACTGGAGGCCAGTGTTTTAGCTGCTGGAAATTTTTGAGAGCGTTAAATGTCAATATTGTACAAGAAATTGACTATATTATGACATTTACTGTGAAACAAAGGGCTTCCGCTACATCCAGAATTTTTTAATAACGAATATTCACATCAAAGGAAAAACTTAGTTTACACTAATTTAATACATTATTAGGTTTCCATAACCTTCAACTTACGTGCCCCTCTCCACTATTTGTCCATCTTGTAGGACAAGTATTTGATGAGCATGCACTATTGCTGACAGTCTGTGGGCAATGATCAGTGTACTACGGTTCTCACAGATACCAGCTAACGACGTCTGGATATTGCGTTCAGTGCGACTGTCCAGTGAGGAAGTTGCCTGTCATTTATGAATGTCATAAAATTGTGTGTACAAATTGAAAATCAGAAGGATGTGAATATTTTCATTCTAGTTTTTCACGATGCGCATTTCTGTCAGATTATCTGACAGATCTAAAGTTTCGCAGAACAAAATAAATTTAGTCAAAAATTGGTCCAATTGGGGTTTGAACCCACAACCTCCAGATCATCACTCTAATGCTCTGCCAATTGAGCTAGGCAGGAATCTGTTGGGCAGGATATTTCTGAAGTGTGCTTTGTTTCATGCACCACTTTACATGTTGGACTTTGTTCATTTCTAGAATCAATAGAGTATCACTTTATAAAGGCCTTAATGATTCACACAGACAACCAAATAGTGACTTAGCTCAATTGTCAGAGCCCGATTATCATGGTCTACGTTGAGGAATATGCTTATTAACTGTGTTCGTTATTTTTCCTAATTTTTTACCTCATCAAAAACGATGATTTTCGGGGAACTAATGATGGCTCTGGCGATAGCAATTCTCTGTCTTTCTCCTCCACTCAGTTTCAATCCCCTTTCTCCTACCATGCTGTCATACTCTAAATTGAGAAAACATCTGATGCGAAATTAATTATTCTTGCTTCAAAATTTCACTGAAATATTAAATAAATTCGACATACTAAATGAAAGTAAATGACAAAAGCAAAAATGTATACAAAGTGTTTTTATGAGAAGTTGTGCCGTAGAAGGAGACGTACTTTCAGGTAGAGCGTTGATTTTGTCGTGGATATCCGCAGCTGCCGCGGCTGCTTCAACCTGTCCATCGGAAGCGCTTCTATTACCATAATTGATGTTATATCTACAAAATGGAAACACCCGAGCCTAATTTTAGAACAGAATTCAAAGTGTAGTTCAATGGCGTTGACAAAAACAAAATAACCATTTATGAAATTAGTCACACATTTTGCATTTATGCTTTTTTTCTGACAAACATAGCTCTTCTTTGTTACCTATAGTTACTTTGATAAATGCTAAGACTGCTAAAGACAAATCTGAATTTTTTGATTTCTCAAAAACAGTCCTAATTTACTGAACTTTCAGCAGGTTGCCCTGGAGAAAATGCCAACTCATCACTGAAATTGTGCACAATCTGTCGTGAAAAAGTGTGTGCTTTTTGATCATCAAACATGCCAACACACTTGCCTCACTGATTATGCTCGAAGACAACAGCAACTAGACGGGACACGCATGGGCGATCACACAGTGACGGAAAACGGAAGTCCACAAAGGAACAATACAAACTATTCAACAATTGAACCATTATCGCATGGGTGTCAAGATAGTGCAAGGCAATCACACACAGTTTATCAACAAACATCAAACAACAAAGCAGACGCAAGTGCAATTAGCACATATGAACCCAATTTTTCATTAATGCAAAACAATCGAACAATGAACAATCAAGAAGAAAAAACGGATATAAACGACACAGGACCACATGAAGATCAGAACCTTCTCATACAGTGTGAAGAGGAAGAAGAAGTGGTTACCCAAAATCCCCAAGTTATGGATCTGCAAATCGTGTTCAAGATGTTCAAAGAGATCAAGAAGGATTTAACAGAATTCAAGAAAGATGTGCCGATCGCCGACCTGAGAAATCTAATTCAGGAAAGGAAGGAAGATACAGAGGCAATTGAGTCACTGAAGAAAGAACTAAAAAGTCAGAAAGAGAAGAATTAGGTAATGTGTGGTACTATACAAAGGATGTCTAGAATAATGGAAGAAATGAAAAATCGTATTTTAGACCTGGAGAGAATGTCAAATACCCACAAATTAATTCTAACTGGTTACCCTGCAAACGCCAATAATGATAGGCAGGAAAGAAATCAAGAAATTCAAACCTTTATAAAGGAAACATTGGATATACAAACGCACATTGCAGACACATATTATATGGGTGAAGGTGAGACAAAATCCTTGGTTTTGTGTTTTCAGAACATTCAAGAGAGAAACAGTGTCTTATTCAACAAAGCAAAGCTGAGGGACTACACCAACAATCAAAATCAGCCGTTGTACATAAACGAATTATTACCACCAGCTGTTGATGACAAAAAGAAAAGAGAGAGAAGTATTTTCAACAACAACAAGCGCAGTACGGCACACAACATAGAAATGTCTTTTCAACGAGGAAAGTTGCAAATTCAAGGTCAGGCTTACGTTAAAAAAGTTAAAGAGCCAACTCCTGATGACTTAAATTTAACGGAAGAGGAGCTCCAGGACATTATGAAGATAAAGATACAAGCAGGTAAACAAATATTGGAGGAGTCTAGTACCTTCACTGGCTACTGCTTAAACACTGAAAATCACCAACAAGTCAGAAAAGCCTATATAAGAATGAAACTGGCTTTTCCACAAGCTTGCCATATTATGTGTGCATACAACCTCCTGGGCACACAAAAGTACTACACAGAAGATTACTGTAATGACAGTGAATATGGTGGAGGGGAAGCCATTCTAAACTTTATTAAGAGCAATGGATACAAGAACTGTACAATCTTCGTAGTGAGATTCATCGGTGGCACTAAGTTGGGCAGAAAATGCTTCGATATCATCAAACAAGCTGCAAAATATGCAATCGACAACTTAGAAAATGTTGAAAAGGATCCACGACAGAAGACAGCTAACATTAACAAAAAATGAGCAACGACAGAGCCAGCTAAAAAATTGGTATATGATTTTAATGCTAATGGCCACACAGAAGTAGCATTTCCGATCAACGCTGCGAGGAAGTTGACGTACAGTGAAGCATTGGATAGAAACCCCAAAGGACAAATGAGAAAACTGATGGGCCACATCAACAGCACCCCTGGCAAATAGCCCTAACGACCAAAATGAACTCTAAAATATGTACCTCAAGAAAGCATAGTGTTTATCATTTGCCTTTTTATTTCCACTGTGTTACTTACTCAATAAATGTTTCAACAAACAATGACAGAATGTGCAATTGTTGTGAATTAAGGAACACCCTCGTAAGACATAATGGCTTTAAAAATCATTTTGCTTAATGTAAATGGACTACAAGATGCAGTTAAAAGAAGAGCAATTTTTAACTATGTAAGAAACAGAGCTGACATTGCGTGCCTACAAGAAACACATTCAGAACAATCAACGGAATTATTATGGAAACTCCAATGGAAAGGTAAAATATACTTTTCACACAGAGCAGGAAATGCTAGAGGAGTTGCTATATTAATTAAACATGGATCCAATGTAGAATACAAACTTTATGAGAAGGACACTGAAGGCAGAAGAATCACCATAAATATAAAATATCAAAATGAGGACTTTACCCTATGTAACATTTACGCTCCAAATAGGGACGACCCGGACTTCTTCTTGCAAACTTTTAATGGCACATACCAAGACAATGATCGCCCAATCTACATAGGGGACTTCAATGTGGTGATGGACAGTGATATTGACAGAAGAGGCTCGAGAACAAATAACAACAAGGCCCTACAAATCATTCAGCAATGTTGCAGTGACATGCTATTAACTGATATATGGAGAAGTAGAAACCCTGGTGTAAAACATTTCTCCTTCTTCAGAAAAAAACCTAATCCGATGGCAAGCAGATTGGATTACACACTAGTTCAACAAGGCATAGATGGCAAGGTAGCGTTAAGTATGTATGTGCCTTGCAGTCTAACTGATCATAGCGCTTTCTTCATCAGTTTGTCCTTCCAAACTGATACAAGAGGATCAGGATATTGGAAGATAAATGACTCATTACTGGATGACTCAGAATACGTTGAAAGTACAACACAAAAACTGTTACAAATGTTGTCTAGATATGGGAATATGAACAAAATAGAGCTATGGGAGTTGTTGAAATTCGAAGCTGCAAATCATTCCCAAAATTGGGCCAGAGAGAAAGCCTCTGAGAAAAAGCTAATTATGAGTCAACTATACAAAAAACTCTTGGAATTAGAGCTAAGCTTATCCAATCAATATGCTGAGAAAACCTCAGACCTAAAATTTAAAACAGAAGAGGACTTGAAGCTCTTGGAACAAGAAAACGCTAAAGGTATTCTGTTTCGGTGCAGAGCCAAATGGCAAGTGGAGGCCAAGAGGAACACCAGCTACTTCTATAGCTTAGAAAAGCCAAATATAACATGAAAACTTGCTCTTCATTGTTTAACAGTGAAGGACAACTGGTGAGAAAACCCGAACAAATTCTACAAATGCAAAGAGATTAATATCAAAAACTATATAAGAAGGACAGTTCCGTCAGATTTAAACCCCCAAAAATAGACCTGCCACATCTCACAGCACAGGAAGGGCAGGACTTTGAGACACCAATTACTGTTGAAGAGTTGGAATCAGTGCTCAAAAACATGAAAATTGGCAAAACACCCGGAATAGATGGACTATTGGTGTGCTTCTACAAAACCTTCTTCCACATACTTAAACAACCATAACATGACTGTATACAAGAGTGCTTCTCCAGACACCTAATGCATAACTCTGCTAGAAGAGGAATCTTGAACTTGATCCCAAAGCCGACAAAAGACAGTCAACACCTAAAAAACCTTCGACCAATCTCCCTCCTGTGTGTGGATTATAAAATAGTTGAAAAAGCACTTGCAAACCAAATTGAAACTGTAATTGACAGACTTATCCATCAACACCAAAAAGGTTTCATGAAAGGAAGATCCATATCATCCAATATCAGGAAAGTTATTGAAATGATAAAGAAGGCACACAAGGACAATGAGCAAGCCATCATAATATCAGTTGACTTTATGAAGTGTTTTGGCATGATATCATTTGACATGATATATGGATCTTTGAAAGTTTTTGGATTCGGACCAAACTTTATCCAGATGATTCGAACATTGTACACTGATGTCACGGCATGTGTACAAAACAATGGGAAATTCTCTAAACCCTTCCAAATACAGAAAGGAGTAAGACAAGGGGCACCAAATTCAAGTTACATTTTTCTTCTTTGTGCAGAAATTTTAGCAACCATGCTTAGAAACAATCAAAAAATCCA
Source organism: Haplosyllis leylae (assembly GCA_038406175.1). NCBI lineage: Eukaryota > Metazoa > Annelida > Polychaeta > Phyllodocida > Syllidae > Haplosyllis > Haplosyllis leylae. The sequence goes on from JBCAUG010248903.1 coordinate 7,794, forward strand.
AGGACTCACAGTCAATGAAGTAAGATACATACTTGGGCAATATGCGGATGACCTGGACTCATATCAAAAGGCTAATGAAGAGACAATTTTTCCAAGTCTTAGATGATTTCCATCATGTATCTGGTTTTAGGGTGAACTATGAGAAGACAACGGTTTACAGAATAGGAAGCTTAAGAAACTCTGAAGCAAAATTCTACGTTGAAAAGCAACTGTTCTGGACCAATGACCCCATTAACATACTTGGAGTCACAGTCTCAAATGAGTATCGCGACTTATTGGAATTAAATTACAACCCAATATTATCAAAGACAAAAACTGTGCTGGATACATGGAAAAGAAGAAAATTAAGCCTCCTCAGGAAAGTTATGATTGTCAATACCCTGACCACATCGCTCTTCGTCTATAAGATGATGGTCCTCCCCACAATATCTGACAACTTGATAAAGAAGTTCAATCAGGTGGTTCAAGACTTTATATGGGATGGAGGTAAACCAAAGATTGCCCTGGCAATATTACAGAAGTGTAGAGAAGACAGAGGAGCAGGTCTGGTAGATCTTAAAGCAAGAGATGAGTCACTCAAAACATCATGGATTCATATTCTGCACAAAGACAGTGAATTAGCCAATTTGGCTTACCAGCAACTAGTCCCGGTGCTAAAGGAAAACATATGGAGGTGTAACTTAAAATACAGCGATATAGGAAAAATAATACCTCAGGCATCCTTTTGGACAGATGTCCTGTGTGCTTGGGCTAATTATAATTACAAGGACAATATGGACTGGCCACAGCAACAAATCATTTGGGCAAACTCACAAATACTTGTGAACCACAAGCCCATAATTTGGCCACAATGTATTAAAAAAGGCCTGATGAGAGTAGGACAACTGTACCCAAACGGATCCCTAATAAGTGCCTTACAAGCAGAAAGAAACTATGGTTTAACATGGATGGATCTAAAAGCCATGATCAGTGCTCTCCCGCAGGCATGGAGAACTGCCTGTAAACATCAGGTGAGGAACGATCTGTGGGATTACGAATGTGACAATTTAAAAGCTGCAGCAAAAATACCATCGAGAACTTATAAGTACTTTACCTGTCATGACTACATCCTTATAGACAAGTGCAGGAAGTGGGGGAATGCATTAGGGATTGATCTTCCGTATCAAAGTTACATCAAACACTTCGGCAACATGTATAAAATAAGTAATATCACCAAGCTTAGAAGTTTCCAATATAGGTTACTTCAATGTGCAATTATAACAAACCGTCATTTATGTATGTGGAAAATTATGAACATGAGTAACTGTACCTTCTGTAATGCTCAACAAGAAACCATAGAGCATCTCTTCTACACATGTGAAGTAGTGAGGCAATTGTGGGAGGGAATGATAAATTTCATAGCACAATTAAATAACGAACCAGTTATAGTGACTTTAGAAACCATCTGGAACTCCATTGTAAAGGATAAACCAGGCCATATTAATAACTTGGTCTGCCTAGTAGTGAAACAATATATTTACACTCAACGATGTAAGGGTAAACTACCAACCATATGTCGTGGTTTTTCCGAGATGGGTGGTCAGCTGAGATGTTGCTACTCTCCTCTCACGCCGGTGGTGAAAATGCCACCGGCCTGTAGAACTCTCTGACATGACTTAAGAGGGCGGGCATGGCTCCAGTCCTCTGAACGGTGGTCTTTGTCCCGTCTAATTACGTACGCTGGCATACCATCACATGCTTAGGGTGCCGGACTAATACCTAACTATCATGCTTAAGGGCCTCGCCGGTGAGGCCCGACCATGGCTAAAGGATAACTAAACTAGATGAATTACTATTTTGAACACAGAGGACTCCGGTGGAGCCAGAGGCCAGTATCCCGGTATAGCCAGTCAAGGTGCTCCGGTGGGGATGAGTCGGCAGACACTGACAAGCTTGGGCTACCAGAACAATGGATTCGAAGCTAAGTCTGAATCTGGGGCGAACCTCTTGAACTCCATGAGTTCAAGTATTTATACCATTTGGAAGAGAAGGGGCGTGGCCGGTTGGGTGCCAGCTGTGCATGCATGAGTATTAATTACTCATGCACGTGCAGACCAGGATGGTGGCTACAGCGAAGCCGTAGCGGCCTGAGTAATTGTAACCGGCTATTCTCCTCTCTTTGCAAGAGAGAGGCTTGGCCAGCTAAGTACAAAAAGGTTACAGGGGATGCACCTTGAGTCCATTTAACCATTACACCCTCCCCTAGGCTCTGGCCGTATGCCCTTGTACGGCTTTATTTACCTAAAGAAATACAAAAGTCACACATAGTAATGTAAAATGTACAATGATTCAAAAATCGGCAAGTAGAACAACAATTTCAAGTTCCGATAGCTGACTCCAACAACAAAGTCAGCACTTAAAAAGTACAATACAAAGTTATAGACAATGACAGCACCCATTAAAAACAGTAAAAGAACAATAGTCGGTAAGACGTGGCGAATTAAAACATTAGCGGATAAGGCACTGGCTACTTGAGTACAATAATTATCACAGCTAAAACTAATGTTACTTCTTTGGTCCTGGATAAACATGATAAAAACTGAGCCAGTGAGGCTTATGCTCATCGGCAGCTACCTGAAATTAACTAGGGAACAACATCGGTACATGCGTTACAAAAATATTAACGAATAAAGTTAACTTTCAACTATCATGAGTAACTTAAAATGCAATGTAGAAGTTACAAGTCCATGCAAAATGTCCTTCACAACAAACTATGGTCGGCACGGGGATCCGTTGACGTCCATCCACTCTTCTTCTCGTCTCTGCGGTGGGTCTTCCTGTTGCACCTCCAGTTGGGACGGCTGCTGTACCGGCTGTTCCTGGGCTTGTGTGGTGGACTGGTCTTCTACTTGTCTGGCAGGCTGATCCTGTCCCCTCGTCGGCTGGGTGGTGTCGTTGCCAAGCAGTCTATTTTCGGTGTTCGGGGAGATTTCCCCGGCTACGCCGAGGAGCTCAGACTCTGTCTTCCAGCGTTCTGGGCTAGGTACCGGATGGTACTGCTCTTCCACTCCAGGGATCTCGGTCGAATGCCGATCCTCTCAGGTACTGATCATTCCCCACAAGACCTCGTCCCAACATTTGGGATCTGCCAGTGACCCAGCCAGCACAGCCGGCACTTGTGGAGTCACATCTGGGTAGAACTCCTGAAGCCCGGCTATTGGGTCGTAAGTGTCATCCACCAAGTCATCTGCCATGTTGTGCCCGATGTCCTGGAGAGATATGGTCACCAGCAAGGATGGTTGGGTAGTCTCCACAGCTGTGCCACCCGATGGTGCCACCGTCCTGCTGTCCAACTGTGGCAGTGAAGGCAGGGGTGGAGGTAGCTGTGGTCGCTCCATACACGATGGTGAAGTCATCATAGGCTCAGGCACCTGCGGTGGTTGCAACGTCCAGGGAACCGATGGGTCCTCCCCAGCCAGATGGGTATCGCCCTCCGTTGCCAGGGGTGGGGACTTTCCCTTGGGCTGAGGGGGCGTGAATGTCACGCCCTCAGGAACTCGGGGTTCAGAAGACTCCTTGTGGTATGCCAGGTAGCCTACTGCTTTCCTACGGTCGGCCTCCAACTCCGGCGGATAGCCCTGTGATGCCCTCCTGGTGGCCGCCCACTCCTCAGCAACTATCTTGGCAGCTGCCACCTTTTTCTTAGTGGTGGCGCAAGTCTTCAGGGACTCCTGTACCAGTTTCCGCAGTGCTGCAATGTTATCATGGGTGATGCCCTTCTCCCTCTGCCGGATTCTGGCCTTCTCTATGTCATTCTTAGCCGCCGCTACCTTTTAGGACTTTTCGTAGAACTCAACTATATGAGGGTGTTCCACCATAGTCGTCCTGCGGGCAGCGTCCCACCCTGTGTTCGACATTATGGCATCTAGCCGGATGGGAGCATCATCTGGCAGGAGCTCATTGAGGAGACAAACAGCGAACAGGACCATCCGGCTGTCTGTCCTACACTGGCCGCTGAAGAAGGTATAGGGCTGCAAGCAGTGGATCTGGGCTTCCCACCAATACTGTTTCCATGTGAAAAAGTATTCTCAGACACACTGGCATTTAAAGCGGACATCGGACGGGTAGTCCGGCTCCACCAGGAAAGGGGCGTGGGAGGGTGAGTGAGCACCCACACCGACGTGTGTGAACTTGTGTGGAATGACTTTGGGGAATACAGCTTGGCTGCCGGTCAAGTGGGCGACTAAAGCCCACATAATCCAGGTGATAAAGTCCTTTGCTGCATTGACGTGGTGCAACAGGTACCTCATAGACCGGACCTCCAGGCTGAGGCTGTCTACATTCACACATGATGCCCAATAGCAGAAGGCATCCAGTTTCTCCATAGCCAGATGCACCAGGAACGTCGCCCCTAATGCCGGAAGCCAAGTCATGGGCATCACCACCATCTCCTGCCCATCCACTATGACATCATCCTCGTCAGCCATGGGCCTAGCCGGCACAGAGTCACCAGCACCGCCTGGAGTGGTTTCTGCTTTCTCTTGACTCTTGCTCCTTTTACGCTGCTCTGCCGGGTGGTCCTTGCCCTGGCATTTTGGACGAGTGCCGCCATGGTCTCTACGGCTATGAAGCCGGAGGTCATCCACTTCCCTCTGGGTGGCCATGTTAGCCTGGAGGTTCGACAAAGGTGTGGCTGCTGATGCAGTGCCCGACTGTGTTCCCAACGACAGGGCCCCTGTGATGCCAGCTATATCCGTGTCTGTGCTGATGGCACTGGCGTCATCATCGTCATCCGGCAGTGAGTCTTCATTCACTTCGGTGCCCTGTACTAATACCCTACGGAGCTCTTCCATCTCTTCTTCATGTTCAGGATCTTCGGTGCATGTCGCCACCTGCAAGGCGGTCATAGTGGATCACCCGACACTCCTGACTGGCACACTAGAACTTCTGGGCTGTGCAGCAACCGGCGCAAGAGCGCTGGCCGATGGGTCGCTATAAAAGGGGAAGGCATGGTCAAGATAACCTCTGGGGGCATACCGAAGGGGGCCGGGGTAAATCCAGCCATTGACGATTAGCTGGGTGCCTAGGTGGGTGGCTTTCCTATCTACTGCCTCTCCCTGGGTCTGGCCACAGACTCCTGCCACTTTAGGAATGTCGTGGCATTCTTGGCCCTCCAGTGGTCTCCCACCAGCCGTTCTTGTTTGGCCATGCTCGTGAACATCAATCCCAACAGGTCCGGTGCCATGAAGTGGTGCCCCTGGACCCCTTCCAGCATGCCCAAGAGGTAACCCATGCCCGTTTGATCATTGCAGGCACTCTTCTTGGCCACCCGGTCATCGTATCTTCGCTGTTGCTTGGAGTTGAAGGGCTGTCAGTGGAAAACTCCACCGAACCAGCTAGCAATGTCCAAGAAGGAATACACCAAGATGGCACGATGGCCGTCATGTACGCCAGCTCTGCTAAAATACAGTACCGCATACCAGTACGCCCACACTATTAAGATCCTAAAGGCATCGAAGAGATTTAGCCGGCGCCAGTCATCCGGCACCAACTCCGCATTATACCCGTTCATGAGGTTTACAGCCAAGTCGTTGATATCCCGCCATGTCCCATAGTGGACATTCTGTATCGCCTTATATCTGTAAAGAAACCAAGAACATGAAAACAAAAATAGCCGGTGCTCCCCTAGACAAATGTGAGCACCGGGGTTAACCCCATTAGCTAAATAATGCCCCTGTTACTATAGCCCGCATCTCTGACCTTCATACCTTGAGCGCCGGCCAGTACAGGCCAACTTTACATCACCCGGCTAAAATAAAACAAACCCAATACTTACATTTCACAGCCCGGCCCTCTGGGCTCAACATCATCTACTCAGTTTCTTCCACACCTCCCCGACATAGCCGGTGCTCGGCGTGTTTCTGCTGCTGTAAGGGCACCATTAGATGCTATCTCCTTGGAGACCAGTGCCTCTCTGACCTTTTCTGCATCGAATGTGGCCTTTTATACCTTTCATTTTTACGAAGCCATGCCATAACGCCATCCCCTCGAAGGAAATGGAGGCTTCTGTTCTGATTGGCTTAGCGCGTTAGCAACCATGACCATGCGCCCCCTGGTGGACGTTGTCAGGTATAAAAGGGTGCAAAAAGGTCACACGTGCAGCATTTTCATTCTGACTGTCTCTGGGAACACACGTAAGTATCTCTCTCTATATCTGCTGGCTAGCTGGCATTACCCCGGCTTAGAGTCGGTGTAACCGCTGGCACTTGCAGGCCAGCTAAGCAACCAACCTTTCCCCAAGAAATATCAAAGTCCAAATTCTTAGCCGGCCCCAGTGCCAGCAAAGACAAACTTCACATTCCAGATGGAGACTCTTCACACTGCTTAGCCGGTTATGCAATCTGTTTATTGTAGTGCATAATGGTCCTTATGTAACAGTTTAGATTAGCCAGGTTATCTCTGATCACATCTCCCGGCTATGTAACGGAGGTCTTTCAAGAATCAAACTTAAACAAACAATAATAAACCCAAGCTGTTTGTTTAATCTGTGCCAGCTCGCGTTGCCAGCCTTGCCCTTGTAAACCAACACCGCTGTCCCAGTTAGTTTGTTTATCTGACACGGCAACGACCCAAATTCAAACAAGGCATCTGTTTCAAATCCCAGCTAACTCTGCTTACTTACATTGCAGGCCCAGGCGATGACGGACCCATTCCAAGATTGGGAAAACAGTCTCCAGGAACTGGCCATGTCAGAGGCCAGGGAAAAACTTAAAAACCGGCTAGAACAGTGTGATGGAGATGCCGGCCAAGCCCTGTCACAAGACTGGTTATTTCAAAACCCAGACATTTTATGGACGGAGACCCAACTGGGCGTCAGCTTCGATGCTGAGGACGGAGAGCAGCTGTACAGGCCACAAGTCTTCATTGAGACGCATGTGATTGACACAGACTTGGCCGACCGATGGGCTAGTAAGATGTCCAATTACTGGAAGTCAGCAGACGAAAAGTACAAGGCACACAACACTCTGTTTTTGTGCTTAACGGAGAACCATACCGGTATGGATCTGGTGGGGGAGAACAGGTTCATATTCTCCACCTGCATCATTTGGGTATACACTGGCCAGTACATGTCGGACATTAGCAAGGCCATTCCACACCTTCAAACTATGGCGGCACAAGGGCAGGAAGGCATGGCATTATGCCGCATACCTATCCCCAACCCGCCATACTGGCCTTACCCGGCTGAGGGCGAGCTGAGCATCCTTGTGGCCTGCGTTGGGCAGAACCATTTGACTTTCTGGAGTGGCATGCCAGACGTGTTCCGGGTGTGGGAAGTTATACCTTACACCTGGAGTGACCTTACCCGGTTCGTCGTTCTCAGCCGAGACGTCGCCGGCTTTCCCCACATCAAGCCTGATCAAGTGATTTTCTGAAAGGTGGACAGCTGCAGGGCGATGTGGGTGAACGAGAACTTCACGTGCCACAGATCAGATGGCGGTCTCTGCCCGGCTACCAACCCCGTCTACCTGTGCGGGTCAGAGGGCATTATCAAGCAGCCGGTGTCTTACAATACTACTTATGCTGGCACAAACTTCACTGCCAATGATGGCATCACCTGGCCGGACTTTAGGACCAATCCTAACCCTCCACTAGATATGTCAAAAACACTGAAAATGCCGATCATTCCACTGGATGCCAATCTAGATCCTCCAGGGGACGATCTAGCAGCTCCACCAGCACCAGATGATGGGGCAAAGCCGGGCACCCCGGCCGTCCCCATTGAACCTGACAAGCCTGATAACCCTGACAACCCTGGTGACGGTGAGGGAGGGCCAATGGATGTGGTGTCTGACTCCGCCACCTCCACCGCCTCGGTCAGGGCTCGCTTGGCCAGCACCATGCAACGCCGGATTACCCGACTACTGCGTCAGACCAAGGAGCTCTCCACCAAGTATGGGAACCTGGCCAAGTACTACTACAACAAAATGGAGGTATTGCACAGCCACCTCCTGTTGGACCTCAACACCTGTGCCTCCAAGGTCCGGTGCACCATGGGTGCCTTTCGCCAGGATGTGGATCTCCAATGCAGGTGACTGGGAGCATCACCCAGCCTCGCCTAGTATAACTAGCCACCCAAACGCTACACACCACTGTGGACGGCGCCGAGGAAGCATACATCTTGAAGAGACGTGAGACCAAGGCCAAGCAGAAAGAGGAGGTGGAGGAGCTTAAACAGTACCTTGAGACACAGTCGAACCAGGCCGTCCAAGACTTCTTATCCGTGGCCATGCCGCTAGCCGTAAGGGCAGTGGCAGTGGACGGTGGAGATTCTAGCCCCTTCATGGCTCTGCTGGCCCAACAAGTGGGGGAGTTTCAATGCCGGGTATCCGGCCTGTTCATCGCCAACCTGGACTTTGAGATAAACTCGAGGTTCCTGTCGGTGCTGCAGCAGTTGGACATGCTGGTGCCCAGTGCCAAGGCCATGCCGATAATGTGCCCGTTGTACTATGCCACCCCCAGCATGCCAGTGGTGGGTGCCATGGGCTCCAATCCCCTGGTGAACCCTGTCCCCGGCACCAAGCTAATGGCCAAGCCAGGATAATCTCCAAAGCTGTCTGCCCTCGTGCATCCGTTACATTCCACGGGTGCCCCAGGCACCAATCCCCTGAGGCCTCCTCCCGGTTTTCCCAGCCTACCCCAGAGTAAGCCAGTGCCTGCACCTGATCCTGTCAAGGCTCAAAAATGGCCTCACTCTCCCAAGAAACTGGCAGCCACCAAGTCCGTGCCGCCGCCGGCGGACGATGATGATGTCGTCCTGCTGGATTGTTCCAACAAAGATGGGTCCAGTGAAGCAACGCCTAGCAAGAATCCCAAGAAGCCTCATGTGGGGACGCCACCAGCTAAACCTAGCCGGAAGGCAGACCAGATGGCGGCCACCATTGGTCTTGAAGAAGTAAAGAAATCACTGGCCGACAAACTCATCGGGAGCATCTCAGACTCAGAGTCCGATGAAACGCCGAGTACGCTGGCTAAGAAAGAGAAAAAGAAAATGAAGAAGAAGTCCCAAAAGGAACGCTCTCATCGCAATGAGTCATCGGAATCCGACCGCGACTGGCCCCCACCACCCAAAGGAAAAGGCACTGCCCATCCGGTGTTGTTACAACTGCAGGCGGACTGTGAGACCAAAAATAAGAAGGTCGGCATGAGGCTCTTGGCCCAGGGTAAGGATTACGGGTACATCTGTACCCTCCGGCAGACATTGGGTCTGCCAGACTGCACCATCACGCAGCGGGACCTCTCAGCATACCTCAATCACATACAGAAGGAGAGGAAAACATGGGGAGATGATAAATGGTATTCCCACTACTCTATGGTTACCAACAGCTGAGAGGTCTTCCGCGGCATGCTACAAAACCTGGACATAGAGCCAGCAGAGCACGAGAAGTATGAAAGGGTCTTGGCACAGCTGGACGACCCAAAGACCCTACAGCTGCTGATAAGCCGGGGTTCTCAACCTGGGATGCAGCACGTCACCGCCACCCGGCTAGCCCGGGTGTTCGTCAGCGATAAGGGAAATGTGGCTCTCCCTCTCTCCGGCCTTGTCACCAAACAGATAATGTTTGGGCTAACTAAGTTACATAAGCCCTAAGCGATAAGCTGGCAGGAGATCACCGCACAGATCATGGGGAAGGCGACAAAAGTCCGGGTCGGCTCCCAGTGCCCGGTGTGCTTGTATAATGCTGACAACCATGACAGCATTAACAATCACGTCTGGGTACACTGGCGGTTGGCGCTCATTTGCGCCATCTGCCTTTGCATTGAGCCACCGCTTCTTCCATGATGACCCACGGAAAGGACGCACACGACTTGGTCTTCTGGGACGTCAATCTCAAGTGATCAGCCACCCTAGTCACTGGCTCTTAGCTGGGCTTCCGGCTGCCAGTGCACGGGCAGTTAATCGCTGTGTGACCTGCCATTTATTCCATTGTGTTTCTTTTCTCCTGCCGCCTGAAGGCGGGTTTACATCCGACTGATTTACTGTTCCTGATAGAGAGGTGCTATTGTTAAGTGTTATTGTTCTGCCGGCATTCCCGGCTATGTATCATTCGTTCGTTTTTGATTTTGTAGGTTTTAGCCGTTTACTTTGTACTTCGATTTATGATTATTTAGCCAGTTTTTAGAATGTTCTTGCCTTTTTGTCTTATTCCAGTTTGTTTTTAACTGGCAGTTTTAGCCGCCGATCATGCATTCATTGTAAAGTGAAAGAAAATAAACATTTATACAGAGCCAATTGTTTGTCTAATTTCAAAGTTCGTGGCAGTTAAAATAACAAAAGCCTAAAACAACACGTACGCATGCGTAACAAACAACTTGTGGCCCATTTTGTGCCATATTCAGAAAAATTTAGGGCATACTGATTTTTTCAGGTCCGGCTAACCTTGCCCACAGTTTAGCATGTCGCCGTCGCCGGTATGGCATAGCCACCAGCTATTCCCTTCCCCCTGAAAGAGAAGGGTGCGTCCTCATGCCCTGGATGGGGGTTTAAGGTTTGGAGTGAGTGTTCACGTGTTTGCCTGGCAGTGGCCATAACTTGTGGTTGTTGCCAGCCCACACCCGGTGGAGGCCGTATCGCAGCATATCAGTATACAGTCTACTTCACTGCGGA
>JBCAUG010249013.1:0-18429 GCA_038406175.1 Haplosyllis leylae
GAAATTTACATGATTTTTGATTTCCGAGTTTGAGCCATGAAGAATGTCAGGATACCGCACCTTCCTCTTTGTCTAAAGGCACATCGACAATACTGTTATCCTCACAGACTTTGAAATAAATTTCTTGCTGTACTCCCTCTGGAATGGCATCCTTTGGAATAACAATGCTGACACCTGTAACATTAATAAGACTGCATAATTTGGAATATCCTTTACAAGTATGCTTCAAGTTTCCTTATTAAAAAAAAGCATTTCTACAATAATACATTTGCTCCACAGTTTAAGCAACACTCCATTTTCGGTATGTCAATTTAGGCTCTTGAAAGAAAGACACACACACTAGACATACCTGTTTCTTTGGATTCCAAGACTCCACCATTACTATCAAACACTCCTCTGGCAGTTGCTACTACTACAAGATTATCTTCTGATTCTTTTGAATCCTCCCTGAAAGGCCACCAAATCATTAATTTTAGTTTTCAATGAAATATATTCGGGAAAACATTCAAAAATAATAATACTATGTGTGAAGGATACTAGACGAGGTCAGTGACACTGAGAAAACATGGTTCACTCACCGACTGTGTAACTTGATGTCCCCATTAGGGGTTTTGCCGGCAGCATTGATCTGGGCAGGAAGTCCTGCCGCACTACCGGATACGCCTTCGGGTTTCTTATATGACTCAAAGGCGCTGTTTCTATTCTCTCTGTTGTAAGGGCTGAGTCCAGGGGTGCGACCGGGGGCCCCTGATACAGACCCGTTAGTCTGAGGGGAGGCATGCTGTTGCTGTTGTTGCTGCTGCTGCTGCTCAGCTTGTATGACATCCCTTCAATGGTTTAACAATACAATTGTAAATTCTGAATTGTTCTGGAAAATTTACCATCTTACGAAGATCCTAATCAAATCAATAAAGAAACGTAATGAAAGATTTCTGTCACATTCTGAGGTTAAACAAAATCTGATGGTCTACCAGAGTTTCAAGCGACATGCAACCCTCTACACACCTACATTTCAAAGATTCCCTTGACACCAGCCACCACACTATTGTTAGTGTGCATAAATGCATCTTTTAGTTTTAGATTACAGTAGATTATTTTTATGCAGTGATAGGGAAGTTGGGAGTGATGGGGGTGTAATGAATTTCTACATTGACATTGTTAGTTGGAATATTCCTATTTTTGGAATTTGTATGTTACTTCTGGTACTAAATTATTTCGTAACTATTAATATACGCAATGAAAGTAGAGGTACATATGTCTTTTGTAGATGAAATTATCATTACATCAATAATGGTAACAAGACGGCTGATCACGTTGTTCCTTCGTGACAACGCGATTAATACCAGAAGTACTTGTACAAACCCCTTGAAAAGTTCACTGAAGTTAGCAAGTCGTTATGGTTCAGGAAGGGGGATTATTTCAAATCCATTGGAGTGATGTGTAAAGTTGGTTTAGCCGGTGAAAACTGCAGCTTATGCACCGAGGAATAACCCGAGAACCCGGCGACTACAGATACAGAGTAGTGAGACCACTGCACTAGAAACCAGCGGTAATTTACCTCTCAGGGGAATAAACTTCGGGTTTCTTAGCCCCATAAAAACCTGGAGTTACTAGTTTCTTATAGGCATCAAAACCCATTATCTTAGGTCTGTTACTTTCATGGCTATAACAAAGGAAATTACATACAAAAATTAAAATTTAAGTCACCTTTGGTGGCATAGAGCCATCATACATATATTAAAATACGTTCATTGAATGATGAATCCTCAGTTAGCTATATAGTAGTTGCTGACGTTCAACCAAAAATTCATCACCACAAACACATTTAAAACATTGCAAGAACAATTACATGGCAATGATGTCGAACACAGGACAATCCACTGTTTAAGACATGTTTTGACAAAACCAGCCAAATGAAACTAAATAATAATCACTTCTAAAAAAGTCTTGTGGAAAATGAATACTGTTGCTTTTTACTGTGACATTTTTTTCGTTCTTGCAACTGGATTATCTTGCTTCCAAACTTGTGCCACGTAAAAGGCTGATACAATAAGTCTGACACAAAAACATGTAGGATTCACATTTAATGATTATAACATATTACTACTCCAAAAAATCCGACATGCCTCGTAATATTTCGTCTAATATTTGGTGGCAATAATATCGATGCTGCAAACAAATGTCCACGAATTTACAACATTTAACATTGTAGTACAAAAATATTGATTATTAGATAAAATTTTGTACCTGAATCTTCGAAAAAGCTAAAGAATATAAAGCGTAAACACAAATGTCACACGTTTAGACTAGTTCTTTGATCAGTAACTGAATGATATCTGTTTGCAGCAAGACGGTTTTTACCGCCCGCGTACGGAGGTAATGTTTTCACGCGGGTCTGTCCTTCACGAGGAGGGGGCAGGGGGTACCCCAGTTTCTGGTCCCCGGTCCTTTCCAGGGGGAAGGGGGTAACCCAGTCTGTCGTCCCTGGTCCTTTTTGGGGGAGAGGGGATACCCCAGTCAGGATCAAGATAGGGCTACCCCTCCCCCGGACGGACAGGACTAGGATAGAGTTCCCCCTTCCCAGGACAAGGGACCAGGATAGGGGAGGGGTGCGGTACGCCTCTTGCGCTCACGCAGGACGACTTTCTTGTTTGTTTCTAATTGTGTTTTCTTTAGCTTAACGTCATGCTTAAGATAACTGTTATTTGCATGCTCAAGAAATTATTTTAATACGGTTCCTTTCAGCGCAATTTCAATAATGCAGATTTGCAATCTTTGTATTCATTATATTTTCGCTCTGGTCATAATTTGAACTACACAGTATGGGCTCACAAACACATTGTCTGCATTAATGGAATTTTTCTTGCGAAAGCCAAATCAAAATTTCAGGCAAAAGTTTCATAGCAACTGTCTCACCTAGGGCGCTCTAGTGAACCAGGAATCCCAGAGTCTCTTGAAGAATAAGGATCTCTGCTGCTCATGGAGGGCGGTTGTTCTGAGCTGTCTGTGGATCTGATTTCTGTGTGCTCCATGTACGTTTGATTGCTGAACGCTCGCGGAGGAGTGCGGTGCGTTGTATGGTCCGCGTCTCCTCCACCACCCTCCATGGGATGCGATCGAGAGGGTCCACCGTAAACACCATCTGTAAGCGATTTGATGCGTGAATTTGTAAAATGTCAGTATCATTATAACGTTCCTTAAAAATTTCATATTACATGAAGGACTGTGTAAGTTTTGTCTTCACTTGCAATAATTATGGATGTAAAATGTCCCATGCAAGACGAGCTCATTTTTTTGTAATGGACCGTTTCCCTTCTTATATTTTCGAGCATACTGAAAACTTCTTACGTTGATACTTATTTCTCTAATTCCTGTTAATACCTTGGGGATAGCGAGCATACGGGTCGCTGTTGTACCCATCATAAGGGTTCCTTCCTTGTGGGTGACTACTGTACATGTTATGTACCCTCTCGTAGTCAGCGCGTCCTCCACTCGTATCCGGGTGATAGCTGTGTCTTTCTGTGCGTCCATCGTGTTCGCGTCCCGGACTTCTGTACCGATCATAGTCTGAATGCGGCCTGCGTGTTATAAAAGAAGAGATTCAGGAAAATATCTCCCAAAACAATCGTAATTGTTGTGATTTCTTTATGTTTTTTTGGATTGTCAGTTGTTTTTAAACTCAAAAATATTTTAACAATGTTACATGGAAAAATTATCACCTTGATCTACCATGTGGTTCATAGTTCCTCATAATATTCGGGTCCGGGGCTCCGTAACTCGGTCCCTGGTCCAGGTTGGGCACAGAGTGAGCTGGGTAATACGGCGAGTGTGGCTGTTGCGCTGGAGTGTGATGTGGCGGCCCTTGCCTGCTGTCCGGGTATAGGTTGGTTTCAGATTTCGCTTTCAGTTGGTCACCACCTCCATCCATACGCGGCGGTTTTGAACCTCGATCGGCTGGAGAAGCTCCCAGGTGCTTGGTCGGACTAGTTGGTGGATTAACCCTCTTTCCTCGAGGATCTTCATTTCTGTACAATTGTTGAAGTTGAAAATAGATGCCAAAATTAGGAACTAGGGACTGCTTATTCCAGAAATTTAGTAAAACTGGTCATGCGCGAACATCCCACTGGACACCAGTGAGTTCCATGACCGACAAGGTCTCAATGTATGGGTGAGTCTACGAGGAGTTTGTTAAACTCTACTCTTAGGATTGAACCAGGGTGTTTGACAGGGGAGACTTACCTGTACTTGGCACTGAGGTCGGACAGTTTACTTTTGTCAATGGTGGCAGTTTTGTAAGGCTTCGCTGTGCTTCGTGTGAATCTGTACGGGTCATTCTTGGACGATGCTCTGTCTGGGGGGCGAGGGGCGTCGGCGGGCTTGTACTTCTCTCTGAGCTTAGAGTCGTCATGTTGATTTGAAGAACTGATTGGGTATTTGGCATAAGTGTCACTGTAGTAGCCATCATGTGTCCTTGGCTAAAAAGGAATTATTTCACAATGCCGTAAAATATCCACAAACACAGATCACTGTCAGGGGCGTACTTTAGGTGTTCTTACTGTCTCATGCTACGATATTTCACCATTAATTCAACGTACTGTTTTCAAGGACTCGAAACATTCTCAACTTTATAACTGTAGTAATGCCACTTTTGAAAGTCGTTATAATTGTTCATACCTTTTCACGAGGTCTCCTGTCCCAGTCAGGACCCGGTCCGTCTGACTTGTATCCCGAGCCGTACCCCTTCATTCGGGCCCTATCAACGTCTCTCCTGTCTCCGTATGGTGAGTAGGGATCGTAAACTTGACCTGTATCAAGGCAGACAGCATATTTAAAAGGCTAAACTACGGCAACATATCTGACATACAGTAATGCTAATGTAGGTTAATTAAAATATTATAATGTTAGAATAAAACTGATTTGAAGCAGCAACAACAATTTTTAATTTGGTGTTAGATGATGGTTAGTTTAAAATTATTGTCTGATTGAATTAAGACAAAAAAGAAAATTGCTAGATGTTAATAAAAAAGGTTGCATTTCTCAACAAATCATGCCAAACAACAACCAAAAGCAAATGTTGACCCACAACGTGAATTGGAATTATCACAAGCAACAATACCTTCAACATTGCTGTTTTTTAGCTTAAAGTTACGGGGAAGGGACATGTCAGAGCTTCTGTTTGCGACTTCATCTTGATTGTCCATCTGAGGTAATTGTAGCGTAGCATCGGAATGCTGGTTAGACTCTGTGCTGCTTCCTGGATAGAGTTTGTACGGTTTAGGAAGTGGAAGACTCCAAAACTGATTATCGACAGGAGCAGGTCCCTTTGTTGCCAATGGTGATTGAGACATATCGTTATGTAGTTTCTGCTGCCTATTTGCTGCATGAAAAGATTCACTTTCTGGGGAGCTTCCATGATAGTGATGCGAATTCTGGTGTTGCAGATCCTGCATGGTCGATCCATTCCACCGCGTCAGAATTTGGGATTGTGCTCGCCTGTCTAGACTGCCGTACTGTCGCCTTCCCATACTGTCCTCGTTCACTTCACTTCTTGTCCAAGTTCTTCTGTCGAGGCTACCGTAACGATAGTACGGAGGGTTTCCTGTTCCAGTCGGGTCGCTGTATTTCCGTTTTTGGTATTCTGGTACAAATCCACTGTCATCCAGAACACTGTCATCTCGAGAGTATTCTTGGTCGAAAAGGATCTCAACCATAGGTCGGCTGGCCGCCTTATTTTTTCTCTTTTTTGTCAGAGATGAGAACCACTTCGACAGTGGGTTCTTGGGCTTTTCAGGTTTTTCAGTTGTGTCATGATCATCAGTTTCGCCCAGAAGTTGTTGTAATTTGCTCGAACGGAAGGCACCGCCAGTTGCAACATTCAGATTACCGTTTTCTGGTGACGGCCTGAGATATTGTTGGTTAGTGAATGTCACTGCATGCTGAGAATTATGGTTAGTTTGTGAGTTAGCATTGATTTGGTTGGGATTTGAGTTGACATCTTGTAGATTTGGATTTGTACTGCTAGATGGCCATGTCCCTACTGCTGCTGCTGTATCCAAAGCAAAAAGGTGAAATAAGCTTATTCAAAGAGGGAATCTTACCGGGGAGATCTGTTATTGCTTAGCAAAGCACGGGGTTTTCCTATTCTTTGAAAGGTAGATTATTAATTTCCTGAAAGCTTGTTAATAATTTCGGCAAATTCCAAAAGTTGCTATTGATGGCAACTTTCGGAATTATGCATTCTATTCAGAAATGGCATCATCATTCTTAGTGATATATGAGTCAAAAGTAATAGAGAGTGCGCTTTTTATTTTGATGGCATTTATCATAATTATTTGTATTACGCTCATGCAATAATTTGGTTAAATGAAAGCATTTATTTAAAGCAAATGGTCAATCCCTTTTTTGTCCGGCCTTTTCAAGCTTTTCAAGCACCAAGCCTTGCTTAGCAATGAATAAGTAGTAGAAGCCAGTTTACACAGTAGTTGAAAATTGATCTTTAAATATCCATTAAAGCAACGAAGTTACTTTGTAAGTCATAAAATAATGAATAAAGTTAAAAAATAGATATTTTCATGACCAATTCAATATCTATTTCTAACATAAGCCTATCCCTACAAACGTTTTTCATTAGCAGTACCAGAAGGAAACACCAGTCTAACTCTTGGTAAGCGGCAATGAACATTACATTGTAAACAAAACGTTTTTAAAGTGTGTTTACACGTAGCGTTTTTCAGCCCCTTATTAATAACGCAGCGTTTTCTGTTTAGCATTGTGTCAATGGTGACGGTGTGAATAATGAACAGAACGGGTGACAGACCCATTCTGAACAAAAACTCTGCGTTATTAATAACGGGCCTAAAAAAGCTATGTGTAAACACTCCTTTATTCCTCTCGTTTTTCCAGCACCGAAAACCCGAAACCTACCTTCATCTATCCTGCCACCCTGAAGCCTCTCGCTGGGTGTTAGTGTGGCGTATGGATCAATGTTTGAACGGTGTGGATATTTGTCGCGTGGAAGACTATCTGAGTAATGTGACGGGTAATACCGGTCGTTAGGATGGACGGGATAGCCTCGCTCTGGATTAAAGTTATCCTCTGGGTTAGTATCCAACGAAAACCGTCGTTTAATATCAGATAATTATGTTACTTACACAACTACTAATATTTAGTCAATATCAAAACAGAATGCCGCATAAATGGCTCATGAGAAATTTTAATAAAACGTAAAACCCAAAAAATGCACGCCTCAAATGAAAAAGGTAATAGCTCTCGTTTTCAGTAGAAACTGGTTACAATGTGTTTAAGTGTGTCCCGTTTAACAGTTAATTATTTCCTTTAGCAAGAAATGAAATATCTACATCTATTTTCTATAGAGTTTTTCTTACCATCGAAACTCCTGCTAGGCTCACGCCACTGGTTTTGGTGACGCCTATCTGGATACGCCCATTCATTCTACATAAAGTGAATTAAAAAGAATATAATCTCAGTCTCAGTAGATTTACGCTAAACGAAAAGTCAACGCAAAAGTGAGCAGTTTATTTAATGTTTATCGTTTCTATGGATAACATGTTGAATTTCCTGTGACGTCTTTTGAAAAAAAATGTCGATTTCGCTTTTACGCAGTGTAGATGAATCTTTATGGGGGGAATAAAAGCAGCTCAGCCCGTGTGAAGCCTTCAATTCTACGAAAATACCTGTTTGTCCCTACGATAGCTTGGCGGTGCTGGATACGGCGGTATTCCTGGTACATTGTCGCCTGTGTTTATACTGGGATCGGAACTTGAACGGATTAACTTTCGTCTTGGTATTGGGGACGGTTGGTCATCTTCATCGTATATACTTCCTGGCAACATTTCGTTGTCGCTCTCCGGAGAGGACGCATAGCTTAAACGATTGCTCATTGGGAACAAGAAGTCTTCTTTTAGGCTCTCGTCAGGCTATACAAAAGGGAATATGATGTCCGTGATACGAAACTATTCATTCACTATAACTCTTACTTAGTAAATGGTCTGTTCTTATAAAATTGAAAACACAATGTAAACCGATTTTACCTTAGTTTCGGGCATCCACACTGGCTGCATCTGAGCATTCTCTACCGTTTCTTTCAACTTCTTGTACCAAATTTCACCGTTGGTCAATGGGATTGTCGCTGCAATTCGTAATTTAATTTCATTAACAGGAATACTGTAAACTATTTTCATCTCTTGATAATAAAATTGGGAAAGTTTCGTTCACTTTCAATTAATAGTGCTTCACTCACTTGAAAACAAGTGCGAATACATTTTTTCCAGTTTAACAGCCTGGTCATAAAGTTTTCTGGGACTTTTCTGCGAGTTTCTCGCCCATCTGGCTCGTAGCTCTTTCACAACATGTTTGCTGTCAGCTCGCAGGTATATCACAACGGGACAGTATTGTGCGTAGTTCAGCCTATCTACCGCATTTGGCGTAACATCCAGCAAGCAGTGTTTATTCTGAAATAGTTAAGAACACCTTCCATTTAAATGTACAAAAATTAGGGGTTTACCTACTTTCCTCTCATGTGGTTCATTTCCAGTATTAACATAGAATTAGTACGTACTCTATCCATTATATCTCTAATAGCACCAAGTTTGATTATTCCAGATCTACTGCTACGTGGGTCATCGTCATGCCGTCTACCTTCTGCCTCTGTAAAACACACGATAAAAATAAGCGACTGTCGTTTCGTATTGCACAGGAGTTACCAGAATGTGTTGTGTGTTTTACTGTGTTACCTTTGTTCGCAATCCTTAACTGAAGCTAAATTGACAATTGAAATAAAAAGACTACTCACGTGGAGATTCATATCGTTCAGGCATATCTCGGCATAATTTGTCCCGAGCAACATCAGAAAGAGCTCCAAATATTACGACTGGACGGATAAAGGCAGCTACAAAATAAAACAAAACACAAATGTAGCTTGATTTTGCGCTAAAATCGCCGGAGAAAAGTTTAAATACATTGAAAAAATGGTGAACATATTACATTAGCCTTGACGCAAACTTGCATCTAATCTATTTATATGCTTACCGTCTTTTAGCACCACCCTCTCATATGCAGGGAATTTGGACACTGGACTAGCTACAATCATAAAAGAACAAACTGTTTGAACAAAGGAGGATTACTTTATATAGTCTTAGATAGTTTCGAGAGAAAGTAACTTTTGGGAGATTCTTCACGTACAAATTTCTTACATATCGGTATGGCAATCAATGAGTGTCAAGAAATAGCTAGTCTCTTGGTGGACGTTTTCTCTGGTAAAGTATTCACTTACGAACCTCGGAGGTACAATTACTTGGCACAAAAAAATTGTACATCACTTCATGCAGTGTAACGCACTGGTGTTCATGCAATTTACACAGTTTACCTGTGCAATACGGCTCTCGTACTATTTACAATCTGAATCTTCAGGGACTACATATTCTATTATCTTTACACAAGTGTAAACAAAACAATTGCGAGATAATTTTCACACAACATGCGATGACCTGTACACTGGATACAAATTTGAACTTTAGTCCAAGAAAGTATGGAATTGGTCCAGTTCTTCACTGCACTAACTATTTAAAATTGACACAACTGAAGGGACTGACTGTCTGCTAAAAGTGCATGAATCAATACAAGTAAATTTTACTCCTATCTCAAAATACTAAAAAAACTTAAATGAAAGCAACAGATATAAAAGCGGGAATATTCAGAAAACTAAAACAGCTTAACCTTTACTGTACAACTCGTGGCATTCATTACACACATAAACTCACCCGTATTACCTCCTTTCTGGCTTCCTGTTGTGTAGCACAAAAGAGTGAGACTTTTAAAATACCCGTGAATGTCTTGGGTCAATAACAACTTGTATATCTTTAACAATGCATGTGTTCCAACTTAAAAAAACTATCTCCGTACACCAAGTATTCTTACAATCTGATATGTATACGCTAGTTGTTTGGTTTATTCTAAATCCTATAATCCAAAACTTACCAAAGACCACATCATCCCAATGATCTTTGCCAAGAGATTTTGCTCTTCTTGCCGTCTTCTTCTTAAAGAAGCTTCCGCCTTTGCTTGAGCGCTTCGAAGTGTCCTCTGGTTGTGAGGTTTGTGCTTGTTTCAGCTGTTCAGCCCTGTAAAACAATTAACATTAATAATTCTATGACAAAAATAACGTTTCTTCTGTAATCCTTGTGTTTACAAGCTGGTATTCCTTATTACCTATTTTTGTTCGGAATTATGCCTTTCTTTGTGTCGTTGTTGTTCCTCCCGACTTTGTAGGCCTGCCAGGACCCAACCACGCCTCCATATAAGGTATCAGTTACATGGAAGACTTCACCGTTCTTAAAACTAGTTTCCCCGTGTTCTGTGTGGTCATAGTTGAAGTGCACTTTCACATAGAAATTATCACCAGTTCCTCCTGACTGCATCAGTCTGTCATATTCTGCAGGAGAAAATACAATTTTTTTTTACACATGGCACTTATATCATTACGACTGTATCATCCGTAAAGCACGGTCAGTTTTTGTTCAAGTTTCGCCTGTGTCATTTCACATACGGAAACAAATGCTTTACATGGCATTGCGTACCATGGGGTTTGTATTGCACCAAGAGCTCCACATGTTCCTGGAGGCTGAGTAACATTAGCACCGCATCTTCTCTTGTTTTACCCCGCATTTCAGTTTGATTTACCTACAAAAATGATTCAAATATTCTTAAATGAAATACATAAAATTACTTTTAATCAAATTTATCAGCAAAATAAAATCAACCCAAATGTATAAATTATTTACATCAAAAAGTATTCTCTCAAGTAATAAATGTAATATGCAGTACTAACAGTCAAAATTTGATCGCCCTCAAGAAGTCCCTGTTGGTCTGCGGGCGTACCCGGTGCGACAGCTGCCACGAAGATTCCCGTCATATTTCCACCGGACACCCGGATGCCTACACCCCTGTCTTTCTTGAAGGAAATATACCTTGGTTCTGGAGTTCTGTAAAGATATAATCATCAATTAATACAACTGACACCTGCTACACATTTTCACAACTCTAAAAATCTGAACTAGTCTCAAAAAGTTCGTTCGTTTATAAATTTTGATGGAACGATCATCTGTCCTGAATCAGGAGATAATTGATGTATCAATAGTGAATCACATCAATACATGAAACCGCGATGAGCTCATCGGCTTGCGGTTTTGCATTCTGCGTTTTTCCGTGTGGACCAAAAGGATCCAGATCCCGAACAACATGCACAAAACATGGAAAAATCATGCTCAAAATATGGACTCGTAAATTTCTGGTTTCAAGCAATTAATGAACGTTTTGTTTTACACCAACAAAATGCTATAACTGTTAGTTATCTTATTCCAAAGTTAAAAATTATTTCCTCCAAAGATCAGATATTAAAGGTGCCTCCATTTTCACATGTTTGCCCAAGAAAATGTTAATGTTGCCATAAAAGAGTCAACATTTGTACAAAAGTATTTTCAGCACATTTCAGCAACAGAAGTTGAGTTGGTGTCTGCCAGTATTTAAGATCTTCAATGTACGATTATATATCGCGTCTAACTGAACGTTACATACACTGAAATCTAGACTCAAAATCTAACGAAGACCTTCACAGGGGTAAATAAGCATTAAACCAGGAACTTCTCTAACTGTATGTGTTACAATGTAGATCTATGCAGGCTGGGACGAACCAAAGCCACAACATTATCCCATATTAAACAACTGTTGCTCCCATACATTACCTGTAATACGGCCTGTAAGGCCACGGTTCAGGTGACCAACTGCGATGGAAATATTAAAATGCAGAACAGAATGCTAACATTTCACGTTGTAACGTCATATAGTTTGCATCACAAACCCTACTATTTAAACATTATTAAGATATTGGATTGGGTCGATGCGAACTTACTTGTATCAAAAGTTACAAAAGACAACGCTTCAACGTTACACGACAACAGTACTTACACGTCATGATGTGGTCGCCTCGGTACAGCCACATCCATAGCATTCCTGTTGTTCGGGTAGGCGGCATTCTGACTGGGACTGGGAGGTCTGGCTGGACCATCTGGGTGATCTGAGACAACAGTAGTAGTAATACATGTAGTAATACATCTCACCGTAGAATCACAATTTAGATTAGCAAAATTTGGTTTGTTTCTTTTGTATCTTGTTTTGCTTCAAATTGTAAGCTGGTCCAACAAATATTTATAGCGCATTTACACTGAGCAAAAATGAACGCGACGAAAGTGAAGTCACTGGGGTTTTTTGCAAATTCAATGTGCTATCCATATTGCGTGGCGGCAAAGAGGATGGAGCATTTTCACGTCAGAATTAATAAAGGGCCCTTTCACACCGAGCAATTGTGAAGGCGAAAGTGAAAATGTTCTTTTGTGTTTACCATCAGTTACTGTGAATACTACATTGAAATTCCTGAGATCTCATTTGTCACCTGTCACTTGGTGTGAACGGTGCCTTGAGGAGAACTTGCTTGTCAACACTAACCGTGACTGAGTATGTTTGGCAGTGGTGGTCGGGGAGGTGCGTCGTCATACGGTGAGCTGGGACTGTGTGGGTGACCGTCTTTCCCCGTGAGCAGCGGAGTCGCCGGTCGGTCCAGCTCCGCCAGACTGATCGGCTTGAGGGGCGATCTGTCCAATGTTGTGGATGGGGAACCATAGTGTTCGATGTTTTCCTGCTTCCTTGGATAATCCAGAGCATTTTGCGACCGAGATAAGTATTCTGAAACGAAACATGTTAATTTGGAGTAAAGCCTCAATTCTTTTTGCTGGAGGACAAATTGCACGCTCATAAATTTCTTGGAAGAATCAATCGAAGAGTCTTTGTTAAGCAGCTACAGGATCCGAATCGTGTGCAAAACTCAGACAACTCAGCCTAAATACCCCCTCCCCCCCGGCTGGGAATGAGGACCCCCTCCCCCGCTGGGACTGAGCACCCCCCCCCCGGCTGGGACTGAGTGAGTACCCCCCCCCCATGTGAACTGACAAACATGACTCAAACTATTACCTTCCCCATCCTTCGGATGCGGGCGGTAATAATGGTATTCTCATTTTGGACATGTTTATGAACGAGTACCTGTGTCATCTCTGTTTGGACGTTTGTTTTGACGGTGTTTGACAATGACTAGTTGCAGTTTTTCTTTGGATTTCTCTACTTGTTTCTTGGCTTCGTTTAACGATAGGTTTTCTATTGGATGATTGTTGATCTGAAATAGAATTTTAGAGGCCCGTGTGTACAACTAAGCAAGTGCCAATTGTCAGAAAAAAAGTCAAAATTTTCAAAAAAAAAAAAGAGTGTGTCAAACATTTGAGTTTATGTCTCCGCCATGTCTCTGTTTATTCAGTCTTTTGCAATGATATACTTCCCTTTCTTTCCCATGGCATAAATAATTTTAATGGATCACCATCAAATCCATTTATAGTTTTAAATTTCAATGTAAAAAATTCAAACTCATAATGCAAAAGGTGCTTAAATTTGAAGGCAAATTTCAAAAGCCAATATAAAATTTTTTTGTTGAGGTCTTAAAAAGTGCAAATTACTATGACTCAGTTTTTTTTTTGTAACTAGACAGAGACACAGGCTGGGTACCACCTCATCAAAAACGCACAATGCGCGACTATCAGTGTTAACGATATGACAGCCTTGTACGGTTACCTTTAATATCGTATCGCCTTCTTTTAAACCACCATCTTGTGCAGCTAAACTGTTTCCTGTGATTTCCTTTATGTACAATCTACACCCAAGAACTACACCAAATTCTGTAAAATGAAATACTTTGCTTAAAACTACCCTTCTTCCACATTTTACATAGCAGTGTCATCTATTTCAGTTCAAAAAAATGTATCCTATAAATGTGTGGGAAAAAAACAAAACATACCGTCTTTTTTATTTTTCTTATTGAGTGTAACTTTGAAAGGCTGTTCAAAGTCGTTGTCTGCTGGTACAACCACCTTACGACGAATGACCTGCGCAGAAATGTAACTTTTTACAAGGCGAAATCCTTCAACCTTTATATATTTCATCGCATAATTTTACCCAACAAATTCACACTTACAATACGCCAAATAAAGTGCAAAAGAGGTAAACTTTCCAAGTTCCAATGACGATCAAAGATAAAAAGGGCTATTAGCCGAAATGTCGTTTTGTATTATGAAATGCTTCAATCTCTGTCATCAACAGACGAGAAAGAAAGTAACTAGACATTTTTCGGATTTAAGGTGTACTTCAAAGTAGCAATCTTTTAATCGAAAGCATTTCTCATGTAAATAGGACCACCTCCAGGCGCTTGTAATGATCTGATTTAACTAGCCGTGTAAGGTGTTTTATGAGCCGTATTTGAATTTTAGCAACCTTGTTTGACACTCAGACAGGTTGTCATTAAGTGCAAACCATCACATGCATCAGGCAAAAAAATATTTATACCGACTGTTTGAAATCCACAAAGGCAACGTTTCTCAAACGTTTTATGTCTTTGTCTGATGTCATCAGCTTTATTCTAATTTAACATAGGCCCCACCAAACCGTCGATTTCTCTGTCATTTAAATTCTGTCCTTCTTGTTTTAACACCGTGGATAATTTTAATTTACAAATAATCAACTCACTAGACTGACGGTGTTTCCGGCGTCTTTGAGCACAGAAATGGCTGTTGCATGGTCCACATTCTCCAGTGAAATACCATTTACACTCAATACCCTATCATTTACTCTGAAATGACAAAGACTCGCATGATATTTTTCAATACCACTTTTCAGTTGAAACCCCAACGATAACAATTCGAAGAAATACGCGCGTCCGAAGTAAAACATGAAGGCGCACGTACTGTAACCTGCCCTCTGCAGGACCAGCTGTGAGGACGTCTGAAATAGCTATAGACGGGTCTCCGCTCGAAAAGTGAGGGTTATCTCTTCCTCCACTAACGGCAATTCCGAATCCAAACCCCGTTACCTACAACGCAATTTGGACATTTTTGAGATTCGAAGATTCTTCGCACAAGTGATTTGGAAATGATGACATCATATCAAGACAATCACATGCAATAAATAACAAAGTTTCATGAAGGCGTTGGTCCAAAATTTTGTTAATTCCGCTATTTACTTAACTATGTATGTTTATTGTTTCGCCAAAAGAAATAATTTATTTTAAGAAATTGGAACATGTAAAACCACTCGATAACTATGGCAAGACCAACGAGCGTTTTGCACCAGCAACCGCAGACTTGGCAAGGACTTTTCATCTACAAAAATTGTTTTTGCTTTGCTAAACAAGACAGACGGACAGACGAAGGGAACGACCGACACCTGTCTTACCTTTGATAATGTGACGCTGTGCGTTTCCCAGATCAACCGATCTGCTCCCTGAAAGTAGAAAATTTAGAAACAAACTATTAGAATCATATGCCCGGAACTTTTACGTGGACGTAAATACTGCACGTTTTCCGTGAAACTAAACCACTTGGTACGCATTCCTTGAGAATATGAAGGAGATAACATTTCAAATATTGACATCCATCATGAAAAGTAATACAGAGCGCGGCACACTCGAGTCTGTGAGAGCTGGGACACATTCTGTCTGGATTTAATGGGTCAAAGGGGAACGTGTTGGTATGCCAAATATGTCTTTGTTAATACTTTACCCACGATTGACTGACTGACGCAACATCAGTAGTTTTGACTCGAGTTAAATGTCAAATTGTAGAACAACATCGATGCTATCGATTGCGTCCTGATAAATGCAGAACACACGTGTGTTGTTTCTTTGTCTCTAAATTATGAAAATGCTTTATCAGTGTGGATACTCTCAGAAACACACCCCAAAATTGTCAAGAATTATTCAAAAAGACCTTTAAAAGGTTCTGTAACCACGTCTTTATCCTCTGGTCACGTTTTTTTTTTAATTGTACATGTACTGTATTTTTCATTTATATTTCCTTTCAAACAATGGCATTTTGTTTGTCGATCACACCTCTCTGTCCAAGTCAAACCATTTAAAACTTTTATTCCAAATTTTATTTCGCATCTGACGTCTTCATAATTGCTATTATTGACAGAACTGAGCCATTAAATATTTCCAAATGTAATAGGCAGCAATTGGAGGGCACACATTGGAGGGCACACATCTTGACACACATGAAGTTCTCGTCTTCACAGTTTTACTTATTCACAAACCAAAAGTTTAATATGGTAAACAATACAATTCTTCGCTGCGTAATTCGGCAGTAATTGACTCTCACATTACACATTCGCCCGTCATTCAGGAAGCTACGATTAAATCGTCTGGAAGTACTCACTTGCTTGTTTCTGCAATTTTCACACCAGGTCTTTTGAGCCCTGCAGACGTTGCATTTACTGTACTGTGCTATTCCATCATAAATTGTAACCAACATTTTTAACTTGAGAAAGAGTTTATCCAAATCATTCGCAAGGTAGGTGTTTTCCATTCGAAGTCTCAAACCGATATGGGAGAATTCAAGGTATGTGGTGAAACTTCATTCTTACATGGTGGTTCAATGACAAGTGATCTATAAATACTTCAAGGCTTCCCATAAAAAGTGCGAGGCCTATGGTTGTACCAATGTTTGTGCTAAATGGGCTGTGATCTGGGACATTCGTCTGGTATGCTGCAGGCAAGCCCAAGCTTGTATCCTGAGACATTTATGTTTCGCAAGATCCACGGGGTGGCAGGTACTAAAGATGCTGAGGTAATCAGGGGGGTCTCAGACTAAGTTTAGAAATGGGTCTGGTCAACAAAGAAATCGCACTGTTCTTTAAATGTCGGAAATACAAATAGGACAATCGCCGGGATACTGAAGAAACGGAAGGGTGGAGCTGTGTAGTATCTAGATGGGTGGTGGCCACTGTTGCCAATACAGCTTTCGCTTCTTCAGCTGCCAAGCAGAGAGTATGGAGTCTATATGAAGCCAAATGAGATTGGTATATGAAAACAAGTCAATAATCAAAAAACATTTCAATTGATAAAAAATAAATCAATCTACATCAGCGTCTGTGGTCGCTACGGAACTCGAGATACAGATAAAAATCTCCGTCGCTCTACGAATGCCAGACAGCTAACCAATTCAGTTGTTCAGTACAACCGAGTACAACACTAGTTTTGTAAGAATTTTTTCTCAAAAAGCCTACAGAATTTCATGTGTGCACAAAACTAGGAAACCATTTTTCATTGTTTCAGTCCTTTTGTGCGAAATTCAAGCTCAGTAAACTTTATCAATAATTGATAAGGTTAAGGCACCTGCCGATAACAAGAGTCATGCGCATTATCTCTCATCGAGAAACAAAGCCTATCAAAGGAGGGCCTAACTGAAATATACTAAACTTGAGACATAAAATCTTACGTCAGCTATAAAAGTTAGAACTCATGTCTTCACAAAACTTTGTGTAAGACTTCAAACAACATCACGTCATGTAAGAACTGATCACAAGAAGATCGGTGAAGACCCTTCACAAGGATTTACCTATCTTCCATTGACAAGGATTCACCTATCTTCCAACACTAAAACTCTGGTTGATACTCACCAATGGTTCAAAGTAAGAAAATAATACCATAGTATAAATTAAGTTTTCAAATTTGTGGTATGAAAAATGAGATTTACTCCTCTGAGGCCTAACACCAATAGGAAACCATTTACATTTTAAATGTACAATACTCATTCAAAGGTTAACTACATATTATACCTATCCAAACAGACATTTATATTAGACAGGTATGCTATCCTCAAGGCTATTTTATCCATCTGTTGTATAGTAACCGAGATTGCTCTGCTTTGATATTTTACAAGTGACATTTCCCACTACCAGTTGTACAAAAACGCGTTTTGCGTTTCTACTTTTCAACACGACAGGTTGGTCCCTTTTCATATCCGTTGTGTCCATCCTTGCAGCAATCTATGACTCTATGACTGATGTTTTACACAAATAAAGGCAAGATTTCGAAACAGTGGAATGCAATTTCCGTAGACAATAAAGGAATGCACAAATGTGAATTTTGAAAACGCGCACAGTACATACCCCTTTGGGCTTATTTCTGTTAGCAAAAAAATTATGACAAAGTAGACAAGCCAAACTGCACAGCGATTAATAGGGAACTCGACAGATAGTTCAACTAGTACCGATAACTGTATGTTTTTAACATAGCTTTCGTATTCTTTTAAACTTTAATAGAGTTCTGCCTATGAGCTCTTCCGAAAGAATTATCATTTTATGAAAAGATGACTGGAACTGTAAAGATGGTAACGAGACAGCAGTCTCCGCAATCGCATACCACATTGTGTATCTGTCCATTACCAAGGGCGGGGGGGGGGGGTGGAAAACATTCCACAGTGTACATATTCTCAAATGAAATGAGCATATACTTATTGACCTATATATTATATCGTATCA
>JBCAUG010249124.1:0-18429 GCA_038406175.1 Haplosyllis leylae
TGAGCCTCGAATAGTCTTGAATGTATTTGAGGCCTGGGCCTCGAATAGTCTTGAATGTATTTGAGGCCCTTTGCCTTCACTACCCTTTGCCCCCTGCACTCCCCTACCCTGAATAGCCCCAAATATATTGGGGGCCTGGGCCTCGAATAGCCTTGAATTTATTTGGGGCTATTGAGGGTAGGGGAGCGAAGGGGGCGAAGGGGAGCAAAGGGGGCAAAGGGGAGCGAAGGGGGCAAAGGGGGCGAAGGGGAGCAAAGGCAAAGGGCCTCGAATACATTCGAGGCTATTCGAGGCTATTCGGGGATTCGAGGCTATTCAAGGCTATTCAAGGCTATTCGAGGCTATTCAAGGCTATTCGAGGATTCGAGGCTATTCAAGGCTATTCGAGGATTCGAGGCTATTCAAGGCCTGGTAGGGAGCGAAGGGGAGCGAAGGGGGAGCGAACGAGCCACCTGCATGTGAAACTTTCACTGCCTGATATTTTATACTGTACTCGAAAAGAAAGCCAAATCTTCAATTTTACTACTCATTGACATTTTGTGATATATTTCAGTACATATCAGTGTGAAGGGTATGTTGGCGTCTGCCAATGGTCCCATTAGTTGATTGAAAATGTGCGGATTATATAGCCACTTGTTACATCCCCCTCACATAATGCCCTCTGAGCAAGGGTCTGTGACACATGCAGTAGAGTAATCTCACTCTGTGGCAGATCCAGGTTTTCCCAGATAGGGGTGACAAACCACCAAGATGGAGGCACCAACCTATTATTTGGCCAAATTTTCCCCAAAAACTGCATGAAAATGAAAGAAATTGGACCCAAAGGGGGACACTTCCCTGGCCCCCTTTAAACCTGCCAATTCCACTATCCATTCAAAGTCCCCTTGTTACATGCCCACATCACCCCACTCATGAAGGTCCAATCACATCCCCTTGTGATGACATCATTGATACATGGTTGTATTCAGCCAATTGCTATGTGGGGTGAGCACCAAGGGAAGGGATGGTATTCCTACTTAAACCCCCCCCCCCCCTGCCGCCTATTGGTCCAAGCTGATGTATGTACTTCAGTGAACAGAAAGTGGTTCCCCTCAGGAACTCTTCAAACTTTTCCCTTGGCATGTAGGAATGTGCTACATGCCCCTTGTTAGTTTGGCATCTCTCAATACTATTTCATATAGGGAAATAGTGAAATAATATGTCAGCTTGCACACAGAAGAAAGTAGGACCACCAGTAACTGGTTTAGACTGCTCAAACAGCAGTGGTTGACTACTTAAACTAAAGTCCTATTGTCTAACTTGTTGTCTCGGACTTTATATTTTGGCACACTTAAGCAAGAAGTGTGCACTATTCCAGAAGTGTGAAGTTGAAGGTACAAGTCAATCATTTAGTTCTTTAACACAATAGTTTTTTTTATTCTTTTCAATGGCTGTTGTGTTTGTGTTAATGATTATAATGTAACATCAAAAGGCAAAATATGATGTCACAAAATAGATCTAAAGGAAAAACGCAAGTATTCGTTGAGGTGATCTTACCGCATTTATTGATTTGGTCCAACATACATGTAACAAATGTGAATTCCGGACAATTTCAATTGCAGGATTCCATATATTCTCCCTTAGTTACAAGATGACTAATTTAATGAAAATTATCAACTTTCAAAAAGGATTTGAAGTTTCCGCGAAAGTGAATGCACAACCAGATTTATGCTGACATATTTATTCTAACTTAATCCGCATCCGCCTCTTCTGTTCTACTTCGGTGCATTTCGACTCGTTCCAGAATACGAGATGTCCCAACCTTGATGTAGTCAGTTTATTCAATTAGATTGTAACCGAACACAACGCTTCATTGCGCATCATTAAAACAAGTCTTCGCTTACGAAAACTCGACTTTGGTCAAATCCATTGTTCTCACTCCAGGTCCCAGTGAAAATAGAGTTTGCCAGTCTTCAAAATTATTACCACTTTAATTTAAAACTTTTTGCGCGTGTTTCCTATTGATGGACGCATATATTACTGTTTGATAATTTAATTTAGCAAATAGTTAACTATTCTATTCATGTGTACAATGGAGGATAAAGACAATAGCAACTATTTAGTTCAATTTTCACCTTTTTTATTGTTAATCACCACACGTAAACTACAATTACACATCAATCAAACATCACTTCAAACCCAATGTTTTTCTTTAAATTCCACCTTTACCTTCACATTGCTTACTCATTACTCATTCATAATTTCAATTTCAAGTTTGATAATGGTTTTTCCCGTCTTCATATTCTTACTAACTATCTCATTTACAACTTCACCAACAAATTCATGACCTTTTGAATGTTTATCACACTTACATGTGCACACGCTGTTGCCTGATGTTACCAGTTTGACATTCGATTCAACTTCTTTCTCATCAACTTTACAATTGTTACCACTCATTTTGTCGTCTACAGGGCCTTGCAAAATACTACTGCAATGAGCTCTTTGATCTTCTGATGTAATTTGGTAACAGTCCACTGCATCTGAGTGATGCCCAGTTATTTCCTTCACCAATTTACGTTCAATTCCTGCCTGAAACAACCTAGATCCCCCCACTCCGACGTAAACTATGATTTGTAAAGTAACCATCAATCTCAGTGGCACTCAATAATTCCTTCACAACCTCTTTGATTTTGTTTGACCCTAGAACTTCTCTACCATACCATTGCTTTGGGGTGTAATTTTTCTTACTTTGCAAATAGAAATTTGGTTTCTTCACATAATTTTTAGGACACAGCCCAATATATTTCCCAACTAGTCTAACAGGACACCGGTTTACATTCTTACTGGGGTAGATCCAAACAATTTTTCTTTCTTTCCTCATCTGATCTAATCCCCTATCGTGAGTTTTTGTACATGAATCTTCACGAAACACCAAACATTTGACACCCTTTGAGTCATTCTCGAATGACAGTTGGGAATTTTTTTCTGGCATATCTATTCTTAAATAGTAATGTTCATCAACCGCCCAAAGGGCTAAATTAATGCCGAGAAGAAATAGAACTGTAGACCTCAACTTGTCTGGATTGTCTTCCCCTAATATACCTTTCTGCCACATTTTCTCTTCAAATTCATAACTTATCAAATCTGCTTGTTTTCTCGTATTACCAATATTATCAGCACAATGTTCCTTCATCACATTATCCAGTACCACTCTCAAATCTTGAAAATCCCCCCATGAATCAGTTTCCAGTTAACCTTGTTTATCTGCAAATACTTCTGTATTGCAACCACCAGCTGATATAAAGTTTTACCTGGATAGGGACCTTCACCTTTGCTTTTCATGACTTCTGGTACAAATCTACACATACTAAACTCAAACTTATCTTTCAAAATTCTCATCAGATCATTCAGATCACTTTCCTCTATTTCTTTGTCAAATTGACCACTCTGTAACCTAGCTTGTCTCCACTCATTATAGGCAGTAACTGCCCACCTTACTTTTGCTTCAGACCTCCTTTTAAGCTTAATTTTTTTCAGTTCATTTATCCTTTCTTCCGAGAGAAACTTGAAATTTCTTTTTCTACTCACAACTTTGTAGTTGACATTTGGGCTCTTCTGTACACTCAATCTTCTAGACTTCAGCCTACCAACAATACAGAACATTTACAATTCACAAAAATAATAAACATCACCAACCACACAATTATCAACCACGATCAAATTAAGAAATCTCACCCACAAAGCCTAGAGACACCTCGCTCAACAGAACTTTTATTCCCACCACCACCATCTTCGCATCCCAAAACAATACTGAAAATAAGTAACACCACCCCTTAATTTACTACATACAAATTCCATAAGTCCCAAATGATAACGTTATTCCACAAAAACTTAAATTATAAACATTCTACTCACTCAAAATTTACTTGTCTGTCCACTGAAACACCCGCCTCTTCAACATCAGATATATCAGAATAATCCATTTTACCAACCTCTGCCCTACCATCACGAACAAGTTGCGAAGAATCAAACTCAAATTCATCATCCAGCACACTATCTAACTTCTCATATTCCTCTCCATTACCACTTTGAGTAATAAATAATCCCATATCATCATCTTCCAGTGAAAAATTTTCCATTATCAAACTTGAAATTAATGCACATTCACTCGATAACTACACGCAACACGTCCTCTCACTACAAAAACTAAATGTACACTGACACGAAAATCCCACCAACTAAGACCAAACAATACCTAATTTGAATAATTTCACTAGGAAAATTCCATAGTATTGTCAATACAATTACGTCCATCAAGGTTAGTTACACCAAATCTCGTACCTCAATAAAATACCAAACCCACTGAATCATCACAAACACTCATCAAATGCCACCACTACTAAAAACAATGCGATTCCACATACCAAATTATCAAAATTAAAATTCACCTCCACAACCATCATTCTAGTGCAAAAAGTTTTTAAAATTATTACAGTAACTCCTTGCAGGTCTTTATTTAATTTAAAGATTGTCTCGTCTATGACTCGACAATCTTCAAACTAAATAAAGACCCACAACTCGTTCTTTAACAATTACATAAATAATTATGTAACCAAAATTATGTGTGTGAATGCCCTTTGTTTTCTCGTGATATTTTTGGCGCTTTTTGTTTATTAATGACATGCGCGAAAGTCGTTGCTATTTGTGCAATGTGCACAATTCTGAATCCCTAGTGTGATTCGCAAGGTGGGTCATTGGGTACAGGGATGGGATTTACTACGAGGTATGTGTTTGTATTAACTAGTTGAGCCTGTAAACTAAAATTCACGCATTTCGAGACAATATTTGCCGCAAAATTAAACAAAAGCAACATGAATTGTTTTGGATGTAACTTCCACGCAATCTTGACAGTCTCGAATGTTGCAAATTGGTTTACGAAGAATACTTGTTTACCATCCAAAGGGCGGTTTTCAGAGACCGTGTAACTTCCGGTTCCATTGATAGTATTTAGCAGGACAAAACAAAAACATACTGTTCTATGATGGGTTCGTAGCTGGCTCTTGAAGTTTGGAACATCATAAAACCAGGATTTTGTCTGTCTTAAAATTTTTAGCTACCGCAATCCAATGAACAAGCTAACTCTGCAAGCCAGCAAATGTGGTACTACAAACTACAGAAATTTATTTTATGATCAACAGTGATAAATGTGTGATGGTGTTGTAGGTTGTACATACGACATATTTGGATGTAAAAAATACTTGAGAAACTCGACATTTTCAAATAATGTATCGAATTTACATTTACATCAAATTTACATCCCAAATGAATTTCAATTTGTTCCAAAGAAAATTCACAAGGCGATGTAAATTTAACCTAAGAAAGAAAAGACTAACTAAGTAGCATTGCTTCGCTGTTGTTTCCCCATTGTCGATCTTAGTTTATTTAGACTTTCTTAGTTATTTAAAAACGTTTGTCACCTTTTTCTTTTGTTACTAACTGTACTTTACTGGGGATAATCATCACGTACGCCAACATATCGTAAACCTATTGTCTTAGTTTAACAAAAGGCTTTAAAGTAAGACAATTTTTGAACTTTATGGACTGTAATATTACTAATTTTAAAAAATTAAGGTAAGGTGGTCATGTAACATATCAAACTGACCCATGCAAGGAGTGCATTGATAATATGGGTTTTTTTCTTTGCTGAAATGAAAACAATACCCACAACTGAAATTTCACATCAACCTACTTTATTCATTTTCACTCAAATCACAATCAAACGACACAACACTACAAACACGTAACATTCAGTTTTTGCATTACATAGCACTTAAATGTATATTTCTTGAACTTTCAATTGTCAAATGTAATTTCTAACTTGATAGTGGCTTTACCACGAGTGTTACTGTTCATTACTTGACGAATAATTTCACCAATTTTCTCAGATTCATCTATTCTTATTTCCTTTCATGCACAACTACATCCCATACATTTTACTTTTGATTCATCCCTTACACTTATTTCCAAACTTGAAGTTTTTGGTGTTTCAACAACTATCTGTGGCTCTGGTTTCTTTTCATTTTTGCTATGTATGACCTTACTTATTTCTTCTCTCTGCTCATTAGATGTAATTTGATAGGCATCCAATGCTTCTGAGCGATGCCCAGTAAATTCTTTAATAAGTTTTCTGTTGACTCCTGATTGAAACAAGCAGCTGGTACCACTGCATCTTAAACTGTGATTTGTAAAAAATCCATCTAAATTGGCTGTTTTCAGTAAGTTTCCTACAACTTTTCTCAGTGAATTAATACCTACAACCTGCTCTCCGTACCATTGAGAAGGAGTTGGCTTTTCCAGACTCCTCAAATAAAAGTTCATCTTGTTAGTTTTGATACTTACTGGGGGACATAGGCTCATATATTTCTCCACTAACCTTACCGGACACCGTTCTTTATTTTCACTGGGGTACACCCATACTATCTTTCTTTCCTTTCTCATGCTTTTCAGACCACCATCATTTGTTTTTGTTGTTGTGTCTTCGCGATATACAAGACAACAAACCCCTTTCTGATCACATTCAAATGTTAATTGGGAAGACTTTTCAAGGGAAGACCTATGTAAGTCATAATGTTCGTCACCAGCACGTAAAGCTACATTGATTCCTAGAAGGAAGAGAACAGTGTCTCTTAATTTATCAGGAGTACTCTCACCAAGAACATTTGAATCCCACAACTTATTTTCATAGTCATAACTGATATACTGGGCTTGTCTCTTCACCAAACATATGTTTTTACTGGCCCTTTCCTTCATCACATTATCTAGTACAGTTCTCAATTCACAAAAATCGGGACCTTCAACCGATTTCCAGCTTAATCCACTATGATTTAAATGTTTCTGAAATGCAACTATCATCTGATATAATGTACTGCCCGGATAGTCAGACCCATCTTTGACCTTGGTCACTTCTGCAATAAATCTACTGAGTGAAAATTCTAAGTTGCTCTTGTTCAACTTTGATACCATTTCTATATCTGACTCATATATTCTGTAGTCATAAGTGAGAGGATCAGACAATTTGACATTACGCCAATCACGGTAAGCTTTTACTGCCCACTTCACTTTTGCAAATGTTCTTTTTTTTAGACGATTCTCCTTCAATTCCTTCAGCTTGGCATCAGATATGACTTTAAATTTTCTGGCATTACTCACAGTTTTAGCCGCAACCGTACCAACCCTCCACTTAAAACTTGTCTTCGAATTCCACCTAAAATTTAATGCAACCCATTAATTTCATTCCAAAAATGTAATACAACATAATTCTGATGTGTCCTTACAAAAACAGCACTGTGATATTGTAAATATTTTGAAGTTAACAACATCTGAACTGACCCTGAAATTCAAGACAATCCACGACCTTCAACTTTTGATTGACTTTCACCACAAGCCCTCACAGACGTGATTCTTTGCCTATGATAAAATTATACAACATTTAAATATTTCCATCAATTAAACATTGCTAACAACTATCCAACTATCTGTCATTATTAAAATAGTTATAACTTACTTTGCCATAGGCTGGAAAACCTCACAATCATCATCTGAAATGTCAGAGTAATGCGGTACATTTTCACTTCCTGCACTCCCCGTCGACTTCAAATCCAAACCTCCTAGACCAAATATTTCATCCTCACTTTCTTCACTATTAATCTCCATCAAATCATTATCTTCTCTAGATTCTTGAGTAATGAACAATTGACTCATTTCCTCATCTTCGAGTGAACATACATTTTCACTTAATTCCGACATTATGAACACCACAATAATCCCAATCACACAACCACTCACTCCAAAAACTAAGCCTAAACTGAATTGCCATGCAACTTCAATAGTCATACCTAAAGCTTAATTTACATATTATAACGTTTCGTCTCAAATCTAATTGGTTTATTTCACTATCCCATTGTCCTAAAATCACATGAAGGAAATTTCCTACCCCAAATGTTACGCAATAATGACTACAACCCATCCGCACTAACCATTTAAAGGTCACCTCACCCCTTACCCTTATAGTCAATCGCATGTCAAGATTCCACAAAATAATAAATTACCCATTCTACAATTCATTTTAATGGTAAAAGTTTTTAAAATAGTTAATAAAACCTCCCCTTCAGTGATTATTACTAGAAAAATACTTCTCGGGCTTCGTCCTTGAAGCCTTTCTAAGTGATAATCACTTTAGTCTTGGTTATTAACTATTACTGAAAGAGACTCTTTTAGCTCACATTTGCATTTGTGAAAATGTCGTCTTTTGGTGAAAAACTCGACTGGAATCTTATGTAATAGTAGCGTAAGATCCCGTATTGGTTAATGAACGATCCATAGTAGTTTATCAGTTTAAAACATGCGAGACCAAACATGGAGGATGTTTTGAAAACTGACAAATCACTTTATGCAGTTCATTAACTATTTTAAAGTATTTTAAGGCAAAATATATTTAAGCATGGTATACCGTGGTTATTCTATTTTCTCACTTTTAAGCAATGTTGATATGTCCAATTCCATTTTGTTTGACTCTAAATTGCCTTAATCCTTCCATTTTCTGTTTCTTGTGTTATCAGTTTTATTGGAGGCATGAATTGTGTAATGATTATGCGAAGAAAACATATTGCTGCAACGGCTGCAACTCTGAATCTCCATCTGGTGCCGATTGCGTCAATATGAGGACCAAACGTGAGAGTGCCAAAGCCCCATCCTTACAGTGGGGTAAACACAAACTAATTTATGCTTGACAAATAAAGGAGTATTAAAATCAAAGCTTTCAATATCAGCAACATCGGTTATTTTAATTTTAGCTTGTTAAAGCAAATCAGCTATATTATTCCCTGAAGAGTGCTGTGCATAGACGGAGGGAGTGATCAGACTCAAATTACTTATCAGTGTAAATGACAGGAAAAAGTGCTTTTGACACACGCAATTACTGTACAAGTAGTATAAAGTTTGATGCTTTTGTGGATATCTGTGATTCCAACAGTTTCAACGGATTTTAGACAACTTGTGTCAGTGTTCCCATTCAACTTGAAATATTGACCAATTACTGCAGGTTTGGACACGAAAAATGAATATTCATGTATTCAGTCATAGATTCCGTGGACAATACCTGTGATTTAAAAGTTTGTACTTTATTTGCCTAATTTTTTTCTGATTAGCTGACACAAACATTAACATATACCGCTCTCGCTCAAAACCAGTTGTGTTTCCGGTCCACAAAATGGACTTGACAGAACGTTCCATAAAGTGTGAGGTACACAGTTTTCAATATAGTTGAAACTGTTTATTAAAATGTTTAAGTGTATTTTTGTCACAGGAACATGCATACATTGTCCGCACGAATTGTTAATTTTCCTACACGAACAATGAAATGATCAAAAAAAAGGAATCATCCCAAAAAATTATTTCTCCGGTTTTACTTGAACTTTTTGTGATGTTTTTCCAATAGCACTACAGTAGGGAACTGCAGTGGTCATATTCTTTTTGTCTCACCCTCCAGTAGTAACGATTTGTTTAGTTCTATTTCGTTTGACTGTGAATCTTCGTCAGATTTTGTATTCACTTTGAAGTGTTCATCTTCTGGTATTGTATCGGTTTCTTTGTTGATTTCACTTTCATGACATTCCTCTGTTACCAGTTTTACAGGAGGCATGAATTGTTTAATAATTATGTGAAGAAGACATGTTGCTGTAGAAATGATGGCTGCAACTCTGAAGCTCCATCTGGTGCCGATTGCATCAATAAGAGGACCAAACGAGAGCGTGCCAAGGCCCCATCCTACAATGAGATTTGTTAAAAAACAAATTCTATAAAAAATCAAACAACATTGAACAGTGTCCTTTGTCTAACTCACAATAATTTGATCAAGTAAGATTAACAAAGAGTTACAGAAAAATAAATTAATGTAAGTTCCTGAAAGAATCAAATACCAATCAACAACACTCGTTTCTTGAATTACGTTACCTTAATCATAGCACAACAGTTTATCTGATACTAGTAAAGTACAATACTAAGTAAAGTTTGCCTGTTGTAGGTGCTTACCAAAACCGTTGGTAACGAGCTGTACTACGCCCTGCAATGTCGCGTGCATAGACGGAGGAGTGACTAAACTCCCATAGACACAAATCGCAGTGAACCCAATACTGTACACAACACTCCTAATGAAAGACAGGGGCAGTTCCCACCAGGGGTTGGGGATCAGACTTGTTGCCAAGTATCTCAAAGATAAAACAAGGAACATCAAGTACAGGCATCGGACGTGGCCTATCTTCTCGATTGTCGCTCCTGAATAGTACAAGGAGGGAATTTCTCCAAGAAACCTGGCAAAGAGACAACTTCCAAGTACCAAGGAAGAGGCATTCATTTCTCTTAAGAACACGAATAGGTACATTTCCACCGCGCCATAAAGAAATCCAGAAAAAAAGAAGACTGCAAAAAGCAGACAGATTTTGGGCTCCTTCAAAAGCTTCAGAAAGTCCCTTGTCATGGTTGGATTGCTTGGTATCTTTGGAAGTTTGAAGAACATGGCAGATGTACCAGTGAAAACAATGCATATTCCAATACTTATAAAACATGGTATGAATGTAATTTCATTGGTACTGGATCCATATTTGTTCATTGTCATTGCTGAGATGATAGACGTGATTAGGGCCCCAATTGATCCCCATGTTCTTTGTATTCCATAGTCATTTCTTTCTCCTCTAAGAACAGCAAAGGTCATACTTATTAAAAGCACCCATGCAGAGTTAAACAGGTTGACTGCAATAAAATACAGAATAAAAGCCATCCAGAATGTCGTACCATATAACTTCTGCCTATTTCCTATGGGTTGTGAGTAACTTGAGCAATTAAAGCGACAAGTGAAAATTTCAAAAGCAATATGAAAATCAATATCAATGTTGAAACTGATACTTTTATCTTTGGTTTCGTCGAAGATTACTTTCATTTCTGAACAAACTTTTTCATTCGAGATATTCCAGAATGAAGAACAACTTTCGAGTGTTTTCGATTTTTTCACGGATTGCACAGAAATGTTCCAATTATTCTCAAAATAAAATCTTCAGCAATATTCACTGAACACATCACGGAACTGTTCCAGTGTTTGGTACAGTTTGAGTTCAGTAATGTATCTGCATGCGGTACAGGAACCGGTGGAACCAAGAGAAGGCAATTGAGCAGAATTGCACTCACTATCGACCACAACAGTGCAATCTGTCTGTGTATTTGTAATTTATCAGCAACAGCACCAGTGAACATATTGAAGAAACCGTTGAATATGGGAAGACAGCCGTAGATGATGGAACATTCTGTTGTAGTCAGCCCCAGTTGCTTGAAGAACAGAATCGTGTATGGAAACAGCAATGCACTAGCTGGAAGTAAAAGTGAAGATCAGTTGGTGTAGATAGATCATTAGAGGAGCCTGTTGCAACTTGAACTTGATCCCGCTCAAGTCGAATGCTCTCCTAATCCTTACCATTCCTTTTAGTACTTTTGCTTTTTGACATCAACAGTTACTAAAAATTTAGAACGTTTGCAGAAATGGCTAGTGTCTCACGACTCGTCATAAAAACGGATGTTGAAAATGACGAAAAAACTTTGAAGTGATCTTTACGCAGTACTTAACTTGAAGAATGCGGGTCCCTTAGGCATTTTAATTGTTATTTCGTTAACGTCCTAATGTAAGATTTTGAGCATTTTGAAAGAACAAAGTATAAAACTTACCTGACATCAGACCAAAAAAGCTAATTTTGCTGGGCAAAAGTTTCTTGTTCACGATAAATTTCATCCTGACTGAATTTTAGACCGATAAATCTAAAGCAAGGCAACCAACTGTACTAAATATAACATACTATAGATTGCCTTGAGAACCAGCTATGATAAAATATTCGACTTTTTTAACATTGGAGTATTGCTTCCTTCCGGTTAACTTCAGTATCATTGTATTGCTTTCACCTCTCATTCGAATAGTTACTTTAAACAGGTATTCAAGTGCTTTTCTTTTTACAGCTAGGATTCAGTTTGCGATACTGACCTGCTACTAAGAAATTTTTACCTCCATCTGGAAAATAGAAATAAATATATCACTTTTTCATTACCTGCTGTTGTGATAGAATTTCAGGCGGTTGCTTGGTCTTTTAAATTTAGTTTATTTCAGAGAGAGTAAAATACCAAGATCAAAGTTACGGATAAGATCCATCACCGTGTGACAGGAACCGTCAACCTGCTAAAGGATCTATCGCTTTATGAGAGGATCCATCAACCTGTGACTAGATCAATCATCCTGTATTGCTGTCTGAACAAGTTAACCTTTTTTGAACTCGAATTTAATTCTGTTTAAATACACCACAGTTAACTAGTAGAACATAAATTGCCAATTTATTATAATGGTCAGTGGACTACAATTATCGGAATTACATACAGTTAAATTTGATTAAATTCCTCCATTCCTAATTCCCGAACCTTCTGGTTCTTGAAATTTACTGCACAGTTATTATTGAAATTATATCCACTGTCGCAATTTGTACGAATGGCCAAAATGGCCGATGAGACTGATCGCTTATGATGGATAATCTGTAGTCGTGCAGACGACTGCTTAACCGACAAAACAAAGGTTTATTTATTAAGCAAGACATTATTTATTACAAAGCTGATATTTACATGATAATAACAATTTATTGGTTCATAAAGCAAAATATAACCAGTAGATATTAAAAGCCTGTCAAAAAAAGTACTTGAACATTGAGCAAAAAGATCATTTGGCATCAGAACTCGCTGTATTTTGAGCTTCCAAAATTGATGAAGAAACTGTTGTTTAATTTTTTGCACTTATCTTGGTAGCCACGGGTCCTCTGGATTGTTATTTCGTTCGTTTTCTCCCATCATCGATTTCTTTACTTCTGTTCCATTTTCCACTGGAGGCTTCTTAATTTCTCCATTCTCAGGCTGCAAATGTTCTTTAGCTTCATAATTCTTTTCCGAATCACTACGTGATTTAAGCTTCACTGGAGGCATGAACCGTTGAATAATGAGGTAGAGAATAAAGGTGACGATAGCGATGAAGCTTGCGATTCGGAAACTCCATCTGTATCCAATGGAATCCATTAACGGACCAAGGACAAATATTCCTGTACCACG
This sequence comes from Haplosyllis leylae, assembly GCA_038406175.1. Lineage (NCBI taxonomy): Eukaryota > Metazoa > Annelida > Polychaeta > Phyllodocida > Syllidae > Haplosyllis > Haplosyllis leylae. The sequence continues at coordinate 13,162 of JBCAUG010249124.1, forward strand.
GCCTAAAAAAAATAAGAAGAGATAAATTTGTGCCGATTTTTTGTGATGATGTTTGTAGTCTCAATTTTTACCAGATAATTGATCTGGTTGTATGCAATTCGATAAATTTTGCACTGACGCAATTTACGCAAACAATTTTTTTTAGTTTCAGTGATTTCTGTCTCTCACCACATCACATTATCTTGAAACTGTGAATTCAAAATTAGCATCTCGGGGTTTTCACAAAATTGGCAATATAAACATCAGAGGCTTCACTACATGAAAACAAAAAATTCCAACAACAAAATCTAACAATCAAATGTCAATTTAGCCCAGGGGGTAAAGTGTCAGAACTGAAAGGTAGACCTTCCTGACGCACTCCTCACTGGAGTAACATTTGCTAAAAGTTTGTTCAGTTTTTCGGTCAGATAATTTAAAACAAAACACCAACTTACCGAGACCGAAGTGTATGGTCTGCACCATGGCTTGTAGAGTAGCGTGCATAGACGGAGGTGTGATCAAGCTGGAGTAGACTGATACGGCTGTGAATCCTATGCTGAACACCACACTGCTCAACAGGGAGAAGGGAATCTCCCACCAGGGGTTGGGAATTAAACTAGTGCCCAGGTACCGGACGAAGTAGGCAACTAAAACAATATACACGCACCCAACATGGCCTATTTTCTTGATTATATGTCCGGAATAGTAGAGGGATGGAATCTCACCCAGATATCTCACAAACAGACACACTCCCAAAGTCCATGAGGATGCTCCGAGAGATCTGAGATAAACAAATAGAAAAGTGTCGGCGGCTGCGAACAGGAATCCCATGATGAATAAGACGACGAAAAGCAATGATATCTGGGGTTCTCTGAGCAGCGCAAACATGTCTTTGGCCATCGCGGGATTACTGGGCATGTACGGGAGTTTGAAGAACATGGCCACTATGCCAGTGATAACGGCTAAAACCCCGAAGCCGATGAAGCACGGGGTGAAGGTGATTTCCGGTGTAGATGAGCCGTATTTGTTCATAGCTACAGCTGAAATAATTGCCGTGGTCAGCGCACCGAATGTTCCCCACAACCGTTGTCTTCCGAAGTTGTTTCTCTTTTCACCGAGAATGGCGTAGTTCATTCCGTAAAGCAAGACCCAGATGGAGGCGTAGATGTTAAACCCGACGAAGTAAAACCAGAACGTCATCCAAAATGTTTTACCAAACATGACTTTTTCGGGCTCCGATGGATATAATAATTCATCGGGGTACTTACTACAGTCTAATGAACAAAGAAATAGTTTGCTTTCTAATGTTTCTCTTGTGTTATGGGTTGAAGTCATAACCCTGTCATCCGTATCATCCCAGCAGCCATCTTGCACTTGGTACGTAACATCCGGCTGATGTATACAATCATTTAAAGAACTATTAAGTTCTCCATTTTTGATTTTATACCACTCTAGTTCGTCACCATTGTTTTTATCAACCATTGGGTGCAGCTTGGACGCGTTTGTAACCACGCACATGACCGCATGGGCGTCGTCATCAGCGGTGCACATGTAGAACAATGTTCCGTTCCAGTCTGGCTCCGGGGGTTGTATCACTTCCACGGGAGGCACAAGCTGCAGGCAGTTCATCAGCACGGCACCACCGATTCCGAACATCAGCATCATCTCCTTGTGTCGCTGTAGTTTATCGGCCACGGCTCCGATGAAGAGCTTGAAGAACCCGTTGAACATGGGCAGAGCGCCGTAAATGACAGAACATTCTGTGGTGGTGAGCCCGAGCTGCTTGAAGTACAGTATGATGTACGGGTAGATCCATAGCCCGGCTGTAAATAAGCACACAGAATTATTACTTGTGATGCTGGTTGTTGGTGGAACAGTTGATGAACTTGAAATTAAGAACAATATTCCTTCCTCCAACAATGATCCCAAGGCGAATTTCCTTACTTGGTTATCGATATGTAACGTATGCTGAATGAAATTAGACAATACATTTAAGAGGAAAGTTTGCATCAAAAACAAATTCAGTAATTAAAAGCACCACAAGAACAATAGGTTAACATTTTCTTTAAGCAAAGGATATTGTAACATATAAATTTGTGCAAAACGCCAGTTTCAGACCGACTGTGTTTATTCTTGCACGTTTAGTGAGTACTTTTAGCAGTAAATTTTCTATCTACAGTTTAAAACGATTTTGTCAAATTGTAGCTAATTTAGCTAATTGAACTCATTCAAGCAAATGAACTAATTGAGCTAAAAATAATTTTAAATTGGGGAAAAATCCAGTTGATAATCCAGAGAAAAAGACATTTCAAAGTACTAACGATTTGTCAAGCTTGCAAAATGTCATCACGAATGCCATCCAAGTCTTAATCCCAAATCGTATGATTATCGTGTTGACAACAATACAAAAAATATTGACAATTACACGCGGGGAAAACCGGGTGGACAAGGTCATGTTGATTGATACAAAACTGCTCTTGATTATTCCCAGATTGATCAATGTTCCATTTTGTTACCTGACATCATCGTGTAGAAGGCAATTTTGCCAGGAAGCAGTTTTCTGTTCACATCACACCTCATCCCAATTGTTTGTCCCTGTACCTGATGCTGTTTACGTCATGAATGCAGTACAAGACTTGGTCAATGTTATTTATTTGTGCTTAGTTTTATCATTTTATATAGAGTGCCGACAAGATAAACATTACGCCGAATTACAACAGGCACGTCACAGCAGGTAAACACAATATAATTCTAGACAATGTCGTCCTTTTATAGTTGGGAGTCATAAACACTTCAATCATTTGTTTACTGCGGATTACGAGTAACTAACTAAACTATGTGGGGAAAAATGTTTTTCTGAATCGCCTTTCATGGCGACAAAATCGCACTTTCCTGCAACAGCTTTTTTTCTTACATTCAAATTTCTCTTTTTTTCCCGGGGTTCATTGAATGCAGTTGAAATGTAGTACTTTTTTGAAGAGAATCAACTCGCAGAAAACTTTTGATTACATTTCATTATAGTTTTATCAGTACTTTATTGCTCTCATTGTGTACTGAAGTACGCTGATAGTAAATTATCTGACACCAGTGAAATGACATTGTTGTTTGCTCTAAACCAAAACTCAAACAATACTTGAGTCTTTTTGGCGTTTATGATAACGTACAGCATTGTATTTTGTAACAAGTTGATAATTAAGTTTTGAATGAACTTTTTACCTAAGTCGTCATACAACAATGCCTACTTCTGGAGCACACGTGCGGATTTTATGGTCTCTGTTGAATTTTTGATTGATTAGCAATCAAAATCAGTTCTTTTACACGAAAAGAACATTTGAAAATTGAACCTTACTGTGGCGTTGATACGGTTAAATATTTCCATTAATAAATTCACCAAATTAAGCACATGTCGGGCTTTTATACTCTGTTTTAAAATGCAGGGAATACAATAGCCTCTCTCAAATTAGGTTAGCTTTATCAGGCGCTGACAAAGCGCTAATAATAAAGCAGGTAATATATTTTACATACATCACTTGAGATCACTGGAATTTGCAAGATCTGCACTATAAAAAATCAGAAATCTGTTGTACACCTGGTTTTCTAAATAATGGTTAATGAAAAAAGCTTTTAATACTTACGAAACCGAGATACAGTATGGCAAATTGTAGGATAGTTTATCTTGATTCAGGTGGCGCACCTTTATTTTCCAGCAGTATGTTTGCACGGAATTGACTAGTAATTGACTAATTTGCCATATCGTATCGCATTTAATGACTCCTGTCTAATTCACCTAATTAGCTATTTGACAGAGTCACCTGCCTTTTGAGGTGTAGGTGTTCAGTCGCCAGTCTATTTCCTAGGTGCATACAGGACTTCTGGAAACTAATTTCCACAGCACAAGTCTATTTTTAGCCGACACAACAGAATCACCAAACGCTTCAATCTATAATTTTTTGTCTAGTTATTTCGCACAATTAAAAACTGAAAGTAGCGTAACAAGAAAACTGGTCTTATTGTGTGAAATATCCCTCAACAGAAAAGCACTGATTTTATCTTTGGCATTGAACAAAACACAAATCGACACAAATCTTACCTGACATCATTGTGTAAAAGCCCACTTTGCAAGGTAGCAATCTCGAATTCACCGCAATCTTCATCCCTACGTTGTTGAGACTCTATTACTCTTTTGTCGCAGTGGATCATTACGTTTTAATGGTCTATTTGTCTCATATTTAACAAGGATTTTCTCCAACAGCGTCCCATCATTAATTTCCTGTTTTGTTAAGTCTCAGCTGTCATGTTCTGTGTGATGTGAATATGTCAGGATCACATCTGCATATGTCATATGAGGACGTTTGGTCCATGACATTTGTTTGTGTGCTAATGCTGCTTCTTTTTGACGCACTATTGGCGGGCGGGGGGGGGGGTGTAAAAGTAGTCATGGGAATATGCCTGACATTTGTTCTCTAAACAAGAAGCTACGTGGGGAAGAAATGTTTTTCTGAATCGCCATTCATGGCGATAAAATCGCAGTTCCCTGCAACAGTTTTTTTTCTTACATTTAATGTCAGCTGATTTGACCAAAGGGTGTTTTAATTCCGACCAAATTATTTATTGGTTTGCCGATCACAATGCCTTCTAACATTTAAATATTGATTTGAGAGGCACACCTAATCAAATATTTATTACATATTTATTATTGTCTTACTAGAACTTTCTATAGAAATCCTGGATCCGCCCCTGAAAGCGATAGTTTCATAATGATGTCGCAGGCTACTTTCAACGAAATCCACTGACGAAAGAAACTAAAAAGTTATCCGGGTTTAGTTCTGAATAACAGAAGTGAGAGGATCCCACTGAAAGTGTTTCAGCCCCACGTAACTTCCATGTGTTTTCTATTCATTTGTTTTTGTTATTTGTCTTAGTGCTGTTGGTGATTTGATTTTCATCTTTTAAACGTGTCACTCAACAGAAGATCCGCTTTTTAAAAAAAAAATTAAATCGAAATGATTACCTGAGGACTTTGGATGGCATCTACCCTTGGAATTTAAAGCCAGAAACTATAGTTCGTAGCTCGAGCGTTAATTTAAAGGGTTTGTAAACAGACTATTTGTTAAAAACTTAAGTAGTTTGCCTGTTAAAAAGATCCCACGTGGATTCCCCAGGCAGAAATATCACGACCTCCATGCTGCTTCATGTAACACACACAAAACTATTACAGGTCGGGCACGGCTAAATCGAACACGGTTAATTCGAAGTTCCACTTAATTCGAAGTTTCAAGCAATGCTTGG
>JBCAUG010249235.1:0-18428 GCA_038406175.1 Haplosyllis leylae
CTGGTAGAAGGGGCGTCTAATGGTAAAAAGTAGAAATCACGTAGCAAGTGAAGACAGGTTGGGGACGACAGTTACCCGCTTGCCCGGATGTTACCCGCTCTTGGTGCACCCTCTCTACTTACTTTAAGAATTCCTAATTTGTCTCACTAAAAAGAATGGTGGAAATTATTACTATTTTTGGCAAAGTTTTTTTGAGACGTTTAGATAAGATACGATTCTTAAATGCTTGCTCCCACTTGAAATAATTATTGATTGAACAGTCTCCCCTACCAGAGAGCCAAAACGTCTCTCCCTTTTCCATGACAATTTTTTCCCTAGTGTTTTCGTCCATGTGAGATGCTACCATTTTAAGTTTTCGTCCACTAAGAGAGCATGTGCATAATATAATCTCCTGTTAACTGAGATTTAACTTTTTATGTAGAATCAACATTCTCATTACCTGAGCAGTACTTCATAGATTCTTGTTTTTGCTGCCTCACATTCTCTCAACAATCTTTCCGCCCTAAATTTGGCTGGTGTTGGACCATTCTCCTCTCATGAATCTTCCTTCAAGTATATGTTAAAGCACCTCTTCTGAATAGACGACGGGCCTTAAAATGCTTATCTCTTTCTCTCCTACCTATAATGAACTTTCTCGTTATGTTATCATTTAAAAATCTGAATTGGTTTTCACCAGAATCATCCATAGGTTCATCACAAGATATTCCTTCATCTGAAGACATACTTGTTCTCTGACTATGTCTATCTATCTCCATATACTCATTTGCATTCATACTGGCACCTTCTCTCTGCACTGCATTTCTATAGACAGTAACTTCAGATTGTCCATTAAAGTCATTCTTACCTCCATGGTTTCTGCCAGAATTTCTATTCCCTTCAACATCTCTCTCTTGATCTACCCCAGACAGCCTTTGTTCTGTGAAGTACCATGATTCGGATCATGCCATTTGCAATTTTATTCGACTGGTCAAGTTAAATAGACCAATTTGACTTAGTTTGTCTGATCTGAAATCTGCTTTCCCACCCCAATCTGGTACCCACCCCAAGGGAAACTTAGTCCATCACTATCATGCAAGCAACCAATCCTGTCACTGGACAAAAAGTGTACCTGGTTGACAAGTGTCTTCCATTTGGGGCCAGCCAATCCTGTGTGATTTATTGGGCATTTTCTGATAGTCTCACTCATCTAATTGGGTACATCATGGGTACCAGGGTGCCCACCATATGTAAAAAATTTTTGGTTGACTTCCTATTTATTAATAGAAGGGAGTCTGAATGCAATGCACTGGTAAGATGTTTTATTGACCTATGCAATAGACTGGGAATACCCATTGCCAAGGAGAAAACCATATGGGCAACTCAGAGATTGGTCTTTCTGCAGATGCTGATAGATGGTAGTAATAAGATATAAGCCATCTCTGAAGAGAAGAAACTAATATAAGACAATCAATAGGATTCAATATCTATTGTCCAAGAAAAAGGCCACAGAGAAAGAAATACAGCATTTAACAGGTTTGCTGAATTTCTTGAATTGGGCTTTCTCACCATGGAGAACTTTCACCAGAAGAATGTATTCTGAACTGTCAGGCAAGACAGAAAAGCTGAAGTCATACCATCATATCAACCTTGACTAAGAGTTCAGAGATGATTGTCAAATGTGGCTGGAATTTCTACAGGGTTGTGGAACTATTTCCTGCAATGGACCACTTATTGATATCAATGCTAAAATAAAGGCAACTCAGTTTAACTTTTTTACTGATGCCAGTGTGAATTCAGTACTGGGGGTAGGTGAAAGTTTTGGACAGATGTAGTTTTTTTTACAATGGGATAGTGAATTAATCAAGAAAAATCACCTGAGCATAGAATTTTTCGAGCTTTATGCCCTGACCATGGGGGTATTCATATGGTATCAATACCTAAGAAATTTGAATATAGCCATACGGTGTGATAATAGTTCTGTAAAAGATATGGTGAATATTACATCTTCAAGATGTGGAAAATGTATGATCCTAATTCAATTGCTGACATTGAGATGTTGAAGTACAACACCAGGCTATTTGTGAACCATATTAGCAGTGAGAAAAATGCAATTTCAGATAGTTTGAGCCATTTGCAATTCAAAAGATTTCAGCAATTAGTGAAAGGAAAGGTGGAAGATTTCCTAACAGAGTTGTGGCTGATGTCACAAATCTGGAACAAATATTAATTTCTATATACTCATTACTCTTAAAATTGGGATTATATTGCAGGCAAGAAGAAGAAGAAGAATACATCAACATGATCAACAATTTCAACCAAAACAGTCGAAGTCATTGTGGAAAAATTGAGGAATGCAAGACATAGGGACTCTACTAAGAGGAATTATTACACTGTCTAGAAGTCATTCAATGAATTTTTTATCAGATTTGATAAAAAACCAAGCAGCTTGGAAGACTGACCAGTGTTGTGTGATGGCTTTCTAATTGACAAAAAAATGCAAATCTCAAACCATAAAAAGTTATATTTCAGCAATAAAAGCAGTACTCAGAGTTGATGAAATACAATTGAATGAGGACAAGTATTTACTGTCATCACTAAATAATGCATGCAAATTTGTCAATGATCAGGTTAGGATTTGCCTGCCAATCAAAAAAGCTATGCTAAAGCTTATAGCAAATTTATTCAAATGTGATGTACAAGGCATTATTTCCGACATTACTACAGACTTTTCCAAGTTGGAGAGTTGACACAAGTGGAACACCCAGTCTTGGCATGTGATGTATATATTGGACAGAATAAAAATAAACTCTTGTTCTTGTTGCACACTTCAAAGATGCATTGGTACAATGTACCACCACATATTATCAAGATTTGCAGCACAAAGTTAAATGCATTGGACAAGCCTTCAAATTGTGATGGAAATGAGTACTGCCCATACTGCGTTTTGAGGGAGTATATTAGACTGCATCCAACATTCCAGGGTGAGGATGAACCTTTCTTTGTTTTTAGGGATCAGACTCCAGTGAAGTCATACAACATGTGCAATACATTGAGAGCAGTACTGAAACATAAGGGTTTTGTGCCACAAGCTCATGATACACATTCATTAAGATCTGGGAGAACTGTAGACCTTTTACACTATCAAGTGGAAATTTCCACGATTTCCAAAATTGGGAGGTGGATATCCAATGCAGTATATTCTTATATGAACAATCTTTTATGTACAACTTCTTTTCACTGCCTCTATTTTAGACTCCATTGATGCAGTGAATGATGTGTGGTTGGTGGGCAACGTATTTCAGAAATCCTGTTTGGCTACACTGCATGCAATCAAAACTGAATCGCAATCATCAAAAGGTGCATCAAAACTGTATCTGTATGATTATTACAATGTGAAATCATTCTTCAAAACCTCACTGGAAACACCAATGTTGGCCAGAATGTCTAATTTACTAGTGGAAGTGTTGAATACCAATATTAGGCTGCAATGATTTGTGGTACTCTTTCCAGACAAGGATATTTGAACTATGCCAAGTTTGATGGGTATGGTGTCATAGATGTTCTTGAGGATCTATTAGTAAATTTGAGTGATGAAATATTCAATAACATTAAAAACAGGTGATTGGATCTGCTGAGGAAATGTACAGGTGCCATTTCTGCTACTGGAGAGCCACGTATCATCTGGGAGGTGTAAATGTTAACCAGACCATTCATTGAAGATAGAAAGAAATGGATCTTTCCACACACAAAGAAAATTAACGATGCATTGGTGAACACAGTGCTAAAAAATACATTACTCATGTGATGAAATTTAAGTTGCCTGATGATAAAGCACTTTTTGATCACATGGGAGATCTTTCCACTGATGGCAAGATCCTGTTCTGGAAAGACTTTAAGTTTTGATAAAGGAGAGTGCCAACTAAGATCAAAGGAATTTGAAGCGAGTTTCACAAAAGGGAAACGTTCCTCAATTTCCACAACTACGCATGCATCCACCAATACATACTCATCACAGAATCAAAATAACAGTGATCAACAGAGCAGTGCTCCATCCTGGCTGCACCTGCTCTTTGAGTTTGCTTTAAAGCCTTTTCAAATCATTCCAGTTTAGCATTCATGTAGTTCTGAAAATTGGTGAGCGATTTGTTCACTACATCCTCCAACTCTGAATTAGATCTATCCTTTGAACAGAGCGCTTTTGTTGCGACAATTTCATCCTAGCTACATTCTGCCTCTTCTCTATTCTCACAGGGTCTAGCTGAATTATTGTGTTGAATGCTCACTTCTTCTTCATTACCATTTGAACCTTCATGATCACTATAATTTTCAAAATCATCTTCCACAAAATCTGTTTGCCGGCCTTTGGCTTTTAATTCCTCATAATTATTTTCATCCTCAATAAATCTGGTAGTAGTTTTCACTCTCTTTGAATTATCACTGATTATGTTCAGTTTAGGCTGAATAACATTTTGGTCATCAACATCTGCCACCATTCCACATTTCGATGCCTTATTTTTTCCTTTTTCTAGCTTCTGTTTACCTTCGCAACTGCGATGGCCATTATGTTGTCCCATCAGGCTCACTGAGTTCATTTCATCCTGATTCAAATTCAACAATTGCCCCTTTTCATGTTCATTTTTATTCTTCTTCTTTGAATTTGCCATTTCTCTTCACTTTAAATTAATTTTTTCATTGATCAAACTGTTTAACTCACACAAATTCTTCTAACATTTCAACAAAATGTGTATGGAGATGTTGTTTGATTGAAAGATAAATCAAAACTGGCAGGAGAATGCCGTGACATCAATAGTGATGTCAAATTTAGATGTCATAATCACTCACATGCTGAATTGCCAAAAGCTGTGTCACATATCTGTGCTCAAAGAAAAGAGTTTGGTTTTCTCTCACCGTTATTTTCTCTTCTGTGCTGAACAAATTTCTTCTTTGTTGACTGAGTTAAAAGGTACTCCGAGCGGCCTGGCCTTTTTCCGCAGTGGTGAAGGTCAGGCAAACAGTTGGACAATGTATGTTTTGAAATTGCATGGCAATTTGAGGCCAAAAGTTAAACTATTCATTTCCACATTTGAGACAGTTTGTCAATTTTTAAAAACTTTCACTATACCAAATTTGAGAAATATGTAGGTGAATGTGGCTTAAAATTTCACAAATGTCTCATGACATTATTTTCTTCAAACGACTTATGTTAAATCTTTGAACACCAGGTCCCAAAGAACTACCTTAATATTCATCGTGGAAACCTGTCAATGCTGCCATTCAACTTATAACTAAATTCTACACACTTTCAGAGGGGTAAACAAATGGGTATTTGAAGGAGAATGTTTACATAATCATGCACTTAACATGTAGTAACATGTCAGGACTCCGAAACAGTTAAGATGTAACACAATAAACCCTTCAATATCATTTGAGTACAGGGCTCAATTCAGTGGGTAAGGGTCATTCCATAAGAAATATAAACATTGAAAGAACCTTTTAAAATTGTAGACAACGACCTGGTGGTTTGTTTCGCCAGAGAAGATGATTCTACGTAGAAGACTTTTTGAGAGAAGGATGGAGAGGCCAGGACACCAACGTCTGGGTTTCATTAACTTTCTATGATTCTGGATTCTGCCCTGAAAACCTACAACATCGAGTGATGTTCTTTACGGTAACTAATGTGGGACTGGAATAGAAAGTCCTTCCTATATTTAGCAGCTTCTTCCGTATTTGGTTTCAATTAACCGTCTTGTAGTAAACAGAGAATTGGAAATCCTCTGGAAGGTCTTGAATTCAATGAACATTGTGCGCATTTTAAGTTTGACACGAAATTTACGCTTTAGTGGCAACCATCGCAGTGACCAGTGATCAGCATTTAGTTGGAGAGTCTTTCATTTCGTTATTTTTGGGGCTGAGTTGAGTTCAGGAAGCACGAAATTGAGGGGATCCATCCTGTGTAGACGGACCAGAAGTCAAAACAAGGGTGTCAGTGACCCCACAAAAAACTCCAGTTTTTAGAAAGGAAAAGTGTTAAAGTTTATTTATGAACACCAGTTAAGTATCGATATTCACTTGCTATTTGAGTTCCGATGGTATTTTGTACGCTCCATCCTCTTATTTGAATAATTTAAAATGTTTAGCAGACTTGCCGTGAAATTCTCGTGAAATAGTTTACTCCTGACGGTCCTGTTACTGGCTCCCCAAGAGGATTCCACTGCTATAAAAGGCAAACTAACCACAAGACGATACCATCGTCCGGAAACAAATGACAAAAATCCATTGGGGACCAAGCCCGACACTAATTAACTATAAGTTAGTTCTTCATTGAGAAACAGAAACCTGAGCGAATTTTTTTGGCCTCGAGGGATTTATTTGATTCTAATCAACAACAATTACCGAATCTATCCAATTTCATATTGAACGTCAAGGTGAGTTAAATTATACTAATCAACGGACGTTGTTTTCCATTTTGAGAAATACAACATGGATAATTAGGCATTATTGTAATGAGTTCTTCAATGCATGATCCTTCAATGCCGAACGGTTGTTTGACCAAAACAGGGTCAGGTTTCACACTTGTTGAACAACCTGGCGGATGTATACTGGGTTTTATAATGGTTACCTGTGAAAATCTGGTTTATTTTTCAAGTTTACAGACATTTCTGTCCAAAGTACAGCTAAAGAATGTTCTCATAGGCAAACATAATAAGACTACTTAGGAATCAATGAAAGTGTCATTTAAAGTAGACGGATGGCCAAAGAGTGGGTGAACAGAATTGTTAAGTGATTTTTTTATGGAAAGGTTACAAAATAGCCTATTATTATTTTTAAATGATAAAATATTGTACGACATTTTAAAAAGCAGTAGTTAGAAGGCGCAAAGTATTGTAGACATTTGAGAAACATCATTTGAAAAATCACATTCGGTACATTCAGTCGAAGCAGATATCACAAATGGCATCAGTTACAAGTATTTATTTGGAAAGTCAATCATAATATAACAATATTATTTGTCTACTCTAAATTACGTACAAAATGTACCAGAAAACCTTTTACAAAGTAAAAGGTAATTTATGTAGGTAAATGTAATGGATTCAGTAAGTAATATGTTGAAAATCCATGCTGTGCGAACTATATTGATTGCAGCCTGTAAATATGGCGGCAGATGGCATCAGTTACAAAACAGTAAAATGCATAGAAATTCAAACTTTTTAACTTTAAATGTATCAAATATGAGAACAAGTCTTAAAATAATTTAAGTAAATAGTAAAATATCAAATAACTCCTTAGATCTTCCAACCAGCTTGAACTTATTTACATTTATAAGTTTAAATGCAAAAATGTATCAGTTACCGTATTGTCAATGGCTTTCAAATGAGTGATTTAACATTCGTACATTAAAGTCATTTTGATATTATCTTATTCCATGTATGAATTCAATGTTCTGTCTATGTATTTATCTATTTTTTCTTGTTCATCTCTTCTGCTAATCTTTGTTTTTGTATTTCCTTTCCTCGTTCGACCATTTTGTAACTGCGTCCGTAGAACATACTAATTCTGAAAAGGTATAAGTCTAAGATTTAAAAAGTAGAAAAAATCGTTTGTCAAATATTAGAAGCGTCAAATGAAACAGTTAAGCCAGTGAAATCTGTAAGTAAGTCATAAATGACAATTCAAGTGAACATGTGTACCTGTAAAATAATGAACATGTTGTAAAATAAAAAATTACAAAAATCATGTACGTACCCATGTGGTTTTCTAAATTATAGAAAAAAGGTTTGTTACATGCAGCAGTAATATTAGGACAAAGTAATGATTGCTTTATATGAAAGGTTGAGATATAAATAGTTCGGTATTATCAAAATTACTTACATAGTTGTAACTGTTGAATTTCTCTTTATGGCAACACTGTCTCGGGATTTATGAATTGGCACTTTTTTATTACCCTTGTAATTTTGCATATTTCTAGATACCGAAGTAACATCTTGTAGACTAGTGTTAACTTCGTTATCAATTGAATGATGTTCAATTACAGGTTCTGCTTTATCCTCAAGATTACCTGTTACTGTTGCAGTAGCAGCAGCTGTTGCCCACACTTTACAAAAAGTTTCATTGTGACAAGAGGATTCATCACTCTCGCTTACACTTTCTTCTTTCCATTTCTTCTTGTTATCAGGCAACTCTATTTGTCGTACTTGCATTTTGCTGTCAGTCTGCATGCCTCTGTTTTCTTTCAATGCTGTAGCGGGCTCACAAGGTTGTATGGCATCATTTTGAGGAATCTCTCCTTTCTTCTCCAAATCGGTTCTTCCTGCCATATGGACAGCATTTACAATTGGTATTTCAGCAGCATTCATTTCTGATCCATTCTGCAAATTTTGTCCTTCTTCATTATTTCCTGTTTCCGGAAGTTCAAGTGCAACATCCTTTATGGTCTTATCTGGAGTGTTCATGTAACCTGCGATGATAGTGTCATTAAAGTTTTCTTGCATAACCAATGTGAGCTCACTTGGAGTTGATGTTCTTTGTGGTTCTTTCATCTTGCCAAGAACATCCTGTATTTCTTTCTTGTTGTCCGGGGTTTGTCTGTTCTCAAGAGTAACTTCTGTGGTAGGCATGCTTATTAACGCTTCAGACACCTCTGCATCATTTTGTGTATCATCTTGAACGGTTAGTGAAACCAGATAAATAGCGTTATCTTTTGTGTTAGAAGTGGCAACATTAACTGGAACTTGTAATAGTGTTTGGCCTACATTTACACCATCCAAAGCACAGTCATTACCTGAACCTGAACCGCCAAGTATGTTCATGTGTGCTAATGCGTCAGTAGCATTCTCAAGTTGATTAAACTGAACAGTGTTACTCACCATATGTCCTACAACATTTGCTGCATTGAGAATGACATCATCAGATTGTGCACTAATATCTACACAGCCATTTGGGATTTCTACAGAACCTGAATTGGCTAACGAATTTAATGCAGGTGGATTTAGCAAATTGGCGCCATGTTCATAATTCCCAGTGTTACCATCTATTTCTCCTGTTTCGTACTGCACATCTTTCATCAGGTCATCATTAACACCAATGGATTTGATGTCAGGGTTGTTCTTCCTCAAATAGTCGTAGTCACTTGATGACAGATCCAGAGAAATTTCAGTGTCATGTGTTTCATTAGTAGTTCTGGAAATATATATGTTTAATTTTTTACGTGATTTAAATATTCAACATGTATGGACATGTATGTTCACGAAAGAATTAAAATTAAAATAAAGTAAACTTATTGATTGTAATTAATTTATGTATATTTAAATGTAGTTTAAGCTTTATTTACACTGTGTGGTTGCTCTCTTCATCCACATTGAGCAAAGGCAGCTTTGAGAACAGCTTTGTTCTGGCTGATTTACGAGAAGTGCTTTCAAATTTTTCTGGTCGTCTTACAACCCATCCAGACATCATAATGTGCATCTGTTCTCTGTTAATGAAGATTTACAGTATTTAAATTTCATATATAAAATTTTTGTACAAAGTAAACGGTATAAAAATATACACTTTAATACTTACTATTTGATTTACATATTTATACTTACGGCTCATCTGCTTTGTCATCAACAGCATTACATGTTTTTTTCCGCTTCGGAGGCCTTCCACATTTTCTTGGCGTTGACATTACAGTTTCATCATCTCCACTTGTTGCGCAACTTTTTGGCGGAGCCTTCTTGGCAACCTTCACAGGCATTCTCCAGGAGTCATCAAATGTTGCATCACATCTCCTCTTCATTGGGCGTCTTCCGTCTTGCCTGCAAATATTTTTTATACTTGTAATTTGTAAATACAAGGTAAATTGTTTATCTTTCAAATCAGTTTGAAGCTATAATTGCTGTATAGGTTTGTAATGAAACAGAAGAAAATTTATAACATAAACATACAGAATTAAACATAAACAAAAAAAAGTACAAAATGAAGAACATAGGTCATTTTCCTTACTGCTCTATATTCAGCAGTGGTACAAAGTGGCAAGGGGCACTTCCAAGCTTCATACCAGTCCACATAATGACAATTGGGTCATCATCCTGCATGGCAGGGTAGTCAATGGGGAAGAACATTCGGTGCATGTCGTGCCTGATACCACCTCCTCTGTAAGGGTATATTGCATGGATTGGTACACCAAGTACTGAAGCTGCTTGTGCCAATTGCCAGATTCCCATGTAACTGTTCATCTTTGAACAGGCATGCATCTCCATCATATAAATGTAGCTGATGGTTTCTTCGGTTACCTTCTGGCCTGGAGTGTAGTATTCAGAGAAGGTAGCAAATACAGTGGGTAAATCAGCATTGTGGTGGATGCAGGTTGCACCTCTTTCCAAGCAGTCGTCACTCAAATACTGTTTTTTGTTCAGTACTCCTTCAATAATTATGTGGACCCTGATTTCAACATGGAACACATCACTGTTGTAGAATGCTTTACTCAATGCTCAACAAAGGCAATTTCCATCAGCTCCTGTCTTCACAGCTCTTAAGTGTGTTGGTCCATCTTCTGGAATTTCCTCTTGTGCTACTATATCTACTTCATCCAATGCACAAAACCAGGCTCTTACTCTTTCTCGCATAGCAGGTAGTATTTCTTTTAACTCTCTCGCCAAATTGATGAGTTCTTCATCTGTACAACAATTGTCAATTGCTGACAAGACACTGAGCCAATATTGCAACTCTGGAATGTTCCCTGGTAATAAGTATTCCAATGTTTGTTTTATGCTCATCTGTGTATTTCTTTGCATTGTGTTTTCTCCTGACAGTCTGAATTCCACAGAAACTTCCTCACACAAATCAATTAAAGCCGCGCAATTATCGTCCCTTTGCTGCACATTTCCATTTACGTTGTTTTCATCAAACAACGTGCAACCTGCATCAGTTACATCATCAGTTACGCCATCAGTTACATTCGGAAGACAGATGTCCTTATTTAAAGTATCTGTATTATTTTTCCTTGTGTCCTTCTCTTTCCTTGTGTCCAATTTTTTCTGTTTAGAGTTCAATCTTATGTCAGGTAGTTCATTGTCTGTGTAGTCCTCGCAGTGTATTGTAGAATTCAGAATGTCTTCCTCTGGACTTGTGTCATCAGTTTCATGTACTATCTGCAGACATGGCCTTTGTCTTTTCTGGTATTTTTTCTTGTTTGCTCCTTTTTTTGGAATCAGATCAACTATGCGCCACTCATCTGTATGTTCAGAATTGAGGCATTTGCCATCGTCCTCTATACAGTTTGGGCACAAACAAGGTACAGCTCTTACTTTTAGTTTCAATGGCTCTGTAGTATTTCGCACACTGTATATTTCTTGTGTTTTTTCGAAAGCTTTGTCAAGGTCACAGTCTTGATGGCACCTCACATGTGAAGGTCTAATGAACTGGAACTGAACTCGATAATGCTGACAGCAATCCTCTAGAAGTGGAGTTTCGTAGAATTCTCTGCAATAGCGGTAAAAGTCAAATGCATTTTTGACTATGAAATGGCGAGCCTTTATTTTGTACACCATCCAGGCTTTCAATCGTCCGAAAAGGGCATCGGCATGACTCTTGCCATGCTTTTCTCCAAAGTAAGTTCTGATAATATTGAATGGGGACCTTGCTAATTCTGCAAAGGGATGCCTCCACTTGTATTGAGAAGCAGTTATCACAGAACTGAAGTATCAAATCTAGGGGTAATCCTGCATCTGTTAGAAGTTGGAATGTCATGTTCTGTGCAGCACGGGTGAGAAAGCTGTCATGCTTGAGATCATCTGTTATATGCACTAGTGCAAGTGATACAACCTCATTACAGCCACTTCTAGGACAAAGAAAGAAATTCATTGTTCCATGAATCGTCGTCTGAGTACCATCCCAGTAAGTGGATTGCACCTCATCTTGATACCTGTTATTAAAATTCATGGCAAAATCTAACACTTGCAACAGATATCCTATTTTCAAATTCTTCTTGATGTATTCAAATGTATTCTTGTGCCAACTGGCACGGAACAAATGTTTGGCCAGATTGTCAAGAATATCCATCAAGTCAGTCACAGCCGATCTTAATGTTCCAGAAATTTTACACTTTTGTGGTGCTGATTTTCCTTCCTGTACTTGCCATTGATGCCACTTAATTTTTTTGTTTAGTTTTAACAGGTCTCCATTCATATCATCAATTGTTACTCTCAGTTTCTTGGTTCCGCATTGATCACAACTTCTGGTTAGACATGAATGTCCACAAAACTGATAAGAAGTGCCAAACTGACCAAATCTTTCGTCGCACAGAGTTGATTCGATAGCCAGGTATTTGTTTGGTGGGATTCCCTTGACGCCAACAGCTACCAGAGCCTTCACAAGCAAAATACAGTTCTCGCAGTAATCACATAGGCATTGGTTTGCAGGGGTGGCTCCTGACAACAATATGTATTTAGGCTTGTAAGTCCTCATTGTTGTTTTGGAAATTAGTCCATGCTTGTGAAATTCTGGTTGTTGTACATATCTCTTATACACCTCTGCCCATGTATCAATCAGGAAGCATTTTCCAGCATATCTCTTGCAAGGGTGCGAATAGGTTATTGTGTCTTGCATCAAGAAATTGATAAACTCTTGTTTCCGTAAGTTAGACAATGCTGTCGATTTATGCTCTCTATCCTTCGGCGGTGAGCACCAACAATGTACGGTCTTCAAAGGGATTCCAGATTTCTTAGCTAAATCACGGTAAGTGCTTCCACTTCTTAGCTTCTCGACTTCTTCTTGTTGTTCTCTAATCCTGTTCAATCTTTTGAGAGTTCTGATCTCACGTAATTTCTTGTTTACAAACTGGCAATCTTTTTCATTATCTGTCAAATCACCGACTTCTTTCTTGAGAACAACTTCGGGATTACTTTCATCACATTCACTCTTCTTTATGTTGTAATACCTGTGCGCATTCTTGGCTAAATGTGCAACGACCAAGCAGAAAGATTTATAATCTTTTGGCAGTTTATCCCTTGCTTTGAAGGCCATTTGCCTAATCCTATTCTGTTCTCTAACTTTATCTTCTGTTGACAACTTCATTTGCTTTGCTTCAGGAGATTCAGATTCATTTTTAATTGGTACGAACTTGAATGATTCATTATTTTGTGCATGACCTGAATCCTCACATTGCTCTTGTTTTGGTCTGTTTGTCAGAGAAATGAAAGGAAAAGAAAAGGCACCCAATGGACATAAATAGAAAATGGAAAGACATTGAAAAATATATTCTTTACAAATCTATACATTAATCGGTAAGAAGCAAGACTGCTAACCATGCTTAAAAATACCTAATTCTCAGTTACTGACAACATTGCTTCAATATGATGTGAAACTGATGGCGCTAAATGCCATCAGTTTCACATCAGTTACAGAAGGTTAATACTACACAAACAAATTAATATATTATTTTTAAAAATCAACTCACCGTATTTTTTCCTCTAATATTTCTCCTGAAGATTCATCCGTCTCATTCAGACTCTTTTCTAGTGCTTTCTGTCTAGATTTTCGTGTTTTTTCCCTGTTCTTTTCCATGAAGTTAAAATGTCAATTTCACCACTATACATGTATAAATGCGTTATTGTTTATAAACAGAGTATTACTATTTACATTTCTTGAAATAATGATTTTAAAGCATAAGACTGTGGACTTTATACTTTGGGTCCGTCTTGTTCTTGGAGTAATAAGCATGCTGCAATAAACACTGGCACCTCTTTTCATCATCAGTTTTTGGACATCTAATTCGTTTAGTTGATCTGTTGCCTGGTCCATTTTCTGAACTGTTTTAGAATTTAAAAAGTAAAAAGATGAATGAGTAATATTTTGCAATTTAAAATTTACAAATAAATTTTCTTACAACATATAAACATGCTTATAAGTAAAAGATTTGTTTATATTTATTTTCAATAAAAAAGTTTCTATATAAATTACATGCCTGGACATTTGTGTGCTTTGGTTAGATAGTCGATCAAATTCTTGAGGTGACATATGAACTATAAGGTCACCAGTTGACCTATCTTTTTCAACAACCTTAAGAGGTGTTGAAAACGATTCGACAGAGCTTCCACTATTTCCTCTGGACAGTGGGCTGCAAAATAAAATACAAGCATAATTTTTTGTTCTTGCTTACAATGTAAATCTCGCTATTTAACTAAAAACAAAAAGGAAAAAATAGGAAGTCTATGTACATGTACCTGACAGTCTCATCAGCAACTGATTTGAGAGTGCTGTCATTGTCACCTATGTATTCACTGAAGCTTGTGTTGGTCAAAGTATCCTGATCTGAACTGTCACTTTCACAAGAGGACAGACTTTGCTGCGTTTTAAGTTTACCTCCTTCTCTGACATCTGAGTGATGATTCTTTGGTTGCAATCTTGCAAGAGCCGTTTGAAGTACATTGGGATCTGACAGAATTGATGACACCTTCAGTGCAATCTGTTCCGATATATCCTCTTGATCTTCCATATTATTGTTTGTCACAACCTTAACGTTTTTGCAATTATCACCTTTCCTACTATCGCCAGTATCATTGGGTTTAGAAGATGCACTGGCATCCGTTGATGAATGTGATGGACCATTTACTGCATTCTGCACTTTATTCACTGAGTGTTCTCCATTACCACTTGAATTGAAATGACTTTGTGATCGAAAAGCATAATTCCAATTTCCAGGATAATTCGGTGGAGTTGTATTTGGTGTTTGCACAAAAGGACTATATTGCATTGAACCATTAGCTCCGAATCTTTGTGCTCCGTACACTGGTGGACTATTGAACACTGGAACAGTGTGAGTGTTCAACATTGGATGAGGATGTGCCGCAGGTGAATGTCCGGAAGGTGGTAATTGTGGTGGCTGTGTACATGCTCCATTAAAAATACCTGGACTTGCTCCATACATAGGACCTTGAGCTTGTGATGCTGAACTGAAAGACGAGCCTACATATGGTGCAGCACTGTTCCAACCATATGGGAATGGAGAATTGAAGTTATTGAATGCCATCTAAAAAGGACAACATGAAATCATAAAATTGCATACTTGAATGTGTTAGAAATATTATATGTCATGCACGTAAATAGCCATTTGATAATCCTACAAAAAAATCCACATGAACATAACATAACAACAACATAACAACATAATATTTCAATGTCAAGTCCAATACATGAGAACGTGAAAATTTTTAAATGACATTTGACAATGACATACTTCTTAATTAAAGTATGCATCTATCTGTATTTGCCAGTAGAAAGGGTCATAGTCATCGACTATCCACACAATGTTTAAACCAGAGCTGTTCTCATAGATGTACCCCAAAATAATTGGCTGTGTTTCATCAGTTTCCCAATACAATAGAGGATTGTCTACATGTTCATGAACACCCTCTGGTATAACAATTTCCGTGCTCTGTGTTTCTGTTAGCTGTCCTTCACTATCGTATATCGATTCTATTTCTTGTTCACAACGGCTTTTGTTTGGAAAGCACATCTAAAATATTTTTGTAACTGATGACACTATGTGCAGACAAAGAATGCCAAAATGAAAAATGTACCTTACATGTTTCAAGTACTAATTCACTAGGCTTTCTTATTAACAGTAACATTCATTATCCTCAATAAATCATCACATTTTTATCATAATACATGTCGATACGCTAAACTAGATCTACATTTTTAAATAATTTGATCGCAATGGACAGATCCACCCTCTTTGACCTGGTTGACCATTACAACAATTTCATTATTTTTTCTATCTAGATGTACTACATGCACTTCAAAGATATGCAATAATAATCTATATAATTTACTGACCTTTCACAGATTACCCATTGAGCTAATTGCGACCCAGTCTTTGCAGAAAAATTATAAATGTACGGTGTGAAACTGAAATCTTCAACTGTCTGCATTGCGAATCAAAGTGGAAATGACGTAAATGATAATGGCTACCTGCCATCAGTTACAACGCGCAAATTTATGCTACATTTTTAAAAATAACATTGGATGTCAGCACTCTTGTTCCCGCCTAAAAGCACAGAGGTTGCTAAATGTGTTTACTGTTTGCCTAATGCAAATGTTTTTACTGATTTATCCCTATTTTAATCGGAAAACCCAATTATGCTAAAAATACAAATGGCGCAGTCATGACTAACTTTGCAGAAATGACAAGGGAACTTCAAACATTTTTTTCTTCTAGAAATAAATTTATTTATATGAAAACAGTATTTTTTAAACACAGAATAGATGATATGACATTGCATAGTAACAATATTATCACCTTCAACATGTAATAAAGTAAAGAAAAACCTTTTTTAAAAAATTATTTCAAAGCAATAACACTCCATTGCAATTAAACACTTGAAAAATGGCGATATAAATATGTTGAAAAATTGCTTTTAAATATGTTTTCGATTGCACAGAAACAAAACCGCTATATGCAAATGAAAGACAAGTATCAATACAATAGTAAAATATAAAGAAAATAATGTAACAATATATACATTTATTAAAATTCAATTTCAAAAGTAACACTATGTAATGCTTTTTTCCTGTTCACCCACTCTTTGGCCATCCGTCAGTAATTAAATGCATTTTACTCAAGCCAACACATCACTACAATATGACCTTTTCTTCACGAATCACTGTACTGTATCACGGGTCGCATTCATTTTTTGGAAAATGATGATACGGTATATCCAAAATATATCCACGATAACCACAAAAAACCACAGTGACAAGTAAGAAGAGATCTCATTGTGAGGACAAGCCTGGACAACAATCTAGTGTTTCGATAATTGAAACCTTCCTGATACACAATATAGCTAATATTAGATTAGCTTGTGACACGAGAACGGCAATGAATACCGCCATGTCTTGCGATAAATAAGCAATTGAAAAATAAGTAAAAAAACTTCCTGCCAAAGATTGGAAGTATAATTGCTTACAAATTATATATGAAAAACTTACAAATGCAACAACTTATCATAAAACTGGACACAAGTCCGATTAAAAATTGGTAGCGCTGTACTACAGTGTCATTGTTGAGGCACTGATGTCTAAGCTCAGATCATTGCTAGCAATCATCGCCAAATATGGCCCTCAGTTAGCCAATGATTGTTGTTGTACCAAGCATTGTTGAGCTACAAATGAACAAAATGATTGGTGCAAATGATTGGACAGCCGAAAGTGCGATCATTCCTAGTAATTGCAAAGTGCACCTGCTTTCCAAACTTTTATTTTCAGTGACTTTGTTTGTCTTTTTGCACTTCAATTCCTCTTACCCATGTTTCAATTTCTCGAAAAAAATAGTTTCCTATCTGTCTCGAAATAATTACTTTTGACACAACATCATCATTTATAGGTGTGTGTTTCTTCTTTTTGTGTTTTTTGGTGCTGCTGGAAAATTTTCGTTATTATCCACGGAAGTCAGTGTTGCCAACTTTGTTTAATGTCGGGAAACTCGTAGGAAAATAAGTGACCGATCCAGAATTTCAAGTATGTTCTATTAAAACTGCACAATATTGTCAACAATAATTTTTCTCAGAACGTGTACAGGACCTGGTATGAGAGTAACCCGGGAATCTGACTCGGAACACTTGAAGCCTCTCATGTGAAGATCCCATTATTTTCTTCCGCAAAGCGGTTTCTCCTGCCATGGACAAGACATTTGAAGGCCACACCATCGCAATTCTTCGATTTCAATTTAATTTCATTTGACACATCACAAAACGAATATTTTATAGGGAATATTGGCATCAGAGGTTTTACTACGTGAAAACAATAAAAAATTCCAGCAACAAAATGTTACCCTGGTGAGGATTGAACCACGGACCTCTGCCATTTAGGTCTGATATTCTCCTCTCTGATCTAGCTAGACATGTGTTATTTGGGAGATCTATGAGATCTTTGTGTGGTCATGCTCTAGATGTTCTAAACAAATGATCTAAGTCCAAGATTCGAGTGGTGCATTAACAAAAGGCAATGTTTGTGAAAATCCCGATTTTTAATCCGGTATCAGAATGCAATATTCGCAGTACATTGGAATGCAAAAAGTACTTGGCCGCTTATCTCATTTGCCTACTTTCATTAAAATTTGAGAGTTTCCGTGTCGTAATACATGATCTCACTCAACATATGACTCAGTATCACCCACATAAGTTTGCGGTAAGGTAATGTTTTCAGTAGTGTCTGTCTGTCTACAGCGGGAAAGGGTGCGGTCCATTGCATCATTGGATAGGACCCCCTCCCTCCCCCTCTAATAGTTTCATGAATAAGTGGCATCAAATGCATTGAAGTCTGGAAGGGAATACTCGCCACGGCTAAACAAAATTTCCTTAATTCCACTTAAATTTAACCCTTGGCGCGCCGGTCGAGACTACGGTCTCGCTCGCTGTTTTTCCCGTACCACCGCATCTTATACACTTTTCTGGCCTGTTAACAACACAAAC